>VXAV01007758.1:83325-151079 GCA_013399715.1 Alectura lathami | reverse complement strand
GGAAAATATTCACAACGGAATATATTTACTTGCTGGTTTCCATATATTGTGTCCTAGGCATCTTCCTACTAAACCAATGGGCAGAATTTTTTATTCCTTATTTTCTGTCTCAATAGGGTAACAATGAAGCTTCCATTACAGAATGGAAGATGTGATTTTCTGGTTGAGGCAGAGCCCAATTTATACTGTCTGAGGCATTTAGTTACCTTTTTCACTGCTTCAGCCCCAAAAAGGAATAGTTTACACTAATGCTGAAGGGGAAAAAATGCGAAGTCTCATTGAGGGAGTAACCTAGCTGTCTCTGGGTAACTGTTCCCATGAGGAAGTGTATACATCTAGTTATATGGTATGCATTGATAGCTGCCATCAGACCATGGAAGGCCAAAAGCAATTATTCAAAAAGGACATTTTGTTCAGCAACGTGGTGTCATTGCCAATTACTTCAGGTCACTGAGTAGCAAGCTCATCATAGACACTATTGAGATTTGAATTTTTATGCTTGTATCAAGCTTCAATTTTACAAGGTCAGTAGAAGAAAAAACTGTGACTCACAACACTTGGGGCATAGCTTTTTGCACTGTTCATTCAATGTCAGCTGGAAGATTCTCCATTTGTGCAGTAGAGAGGATTCCAGCTTTAGGATGAGGCTGAACTCCATGCTCTGCAGATCAGTTGCCTTACAGCTTACTTCTGCCACTCTCTTCTCCTCCTCCTTGCAAGACATCAGCCCTTCAGCATAATTTCAGACCAACCCAGACCTTATTCTAACTTACACCAAGTGGCATACATAGTTCATATCATGGTATAGGAGAGCATTTTCAAAGTTCTGTATGAGTGCTGAGGGAAAAGCCTGTTAGCAAGATCACACTGGAGCAAAGAGTTCCCTTAACAACTCATGCCACCAACAGGTCCTCATACACTGCTCTGTGGGCTTTAAGGCCTTGTAGTTGTTAAGGTCATGTCTGTTTAGAAAGTCCCCACACCACAACAGTGTAGTCAGGAGAATACTGTGACATTTCTTTGTAAGGTAACATTTTTAATGCCATTGTCACATGGCAGTGAAGCTGCTGGCTATCTCTAAATGCAGCTGAAGGAACGGTACAGGAAGAGAGCAGAGATCAGTCAGACTTGAATGGTTTATTTCTCTGTTCAGTGTTCACCCATTGTGGTTACTCTTTGATGGCTTACTGGAGGAGTACATTCATGAAAATCAACAGAGTGACAATGGAATAAAAACTAGGAGTAAGATCAGAATCAGACCAAGAAAATACCCACTTAAAATTGTAATTTCTAGGCATATCTGAACTTCTGTACCGCAGGTTTTTGAAACTGGCTATTGTAACGTTCTTGTTCTCCAATGATGACTGACTCCAACGTAGAGTGTAATGTAGATTACCTTGGATGTGGCAGCAGGGCAGAACAGGTGTGGTGTTGGCAAAGGATGTTATTGGGCAAGAAATAACTGGAGATGTCTGGTGACAAAGTGACATGGAAAAGTGGTTACTGGTGCTCTGGGGTTAGGGAAGATGGTGGTGATGATTGTAAGGTACGTCACTATCAAGAGGTCCAGCAGTGTTTTTCTGCTTACAAAGATTACAGTGATCTAAAAGCCACTAAACTCAATCTCACAAAGAATCTGTCCCAATCCAAAATAACTTAGAGCCGTCTTTTAAGGCAAGAATGAACAAGCTCATGCAAACAGAACAAAAGAGCATAAGGAAACAATGAATAGCTGCAGACTTCATAGCAGATCTAAGCAGCTTTGCATGTAAGACAAATATCCTAAAGAACAAAGCTGAGACTAACAAGGGTCTTGCTCTAGAATAAAGAAACAGGCCTGACACAGTTTGTCTGTGGGCAAAGGTTTCTGCATTCAATCATTGTTCTCCCACTGCTCAGCAAGATTCATGGCCTCCCAACTGGGGAGAAATTCATGTTGTCTAAGGAAAAATTGAATGAATAGCTGCATCTCCGGAAGGTGTTGGAGATGCCATCCCAGCTGCATAGAAATTTGCAGAAATTGATGAATCTCCGAATCTTTTTGTGGTCCTGTGGCCATTTCCTATGAAATTCAATACACCTTTCCTTGTTTGCACAGTTGAGAGGAAAGGGAAAAGGAGAATCCGGACAACATTCACAACTGAGCAGCTCCAAGAACTGGAGAAGATTTTCCAAGTGACTCACTACCCAGACATCCATATTCGCAATCAACTGGCAGCAAAGATTAACCTCCCAGAAGCCAGAGTTCAGGTAAGTTCTGTCTCTAAGTGGCCAAGTTCATTGCCTCAATTCTGCATTCAGAATACGTTCTAAATAGTTCATGCCTGAGTGACAACACTAATGAAATACGTGATCTCTCTGTTACCTTACAGAGGGAGGCCAGTGTCATTATCCTCCTTTTACAAACAGGGTAAAAAGTATTTGTCACTCAATTGGGATTAACCAAATGAGATTATTCAAAGGGTTAACAGGTGCTCTAAGTATATTAAATGCATAGCAAATAGGAGCTACTTATGTTTATAAGCAACCTGTTGGACTCTGTAGCAACAGAATAGTCATTTATGAAAATATTTATTAATCATTTATCAATGTTTTATAGGGTAATATAATTCAGAACAAACTGACATCCTTCTTTCACAAGTTCTCAAAAAAGTGAAAATAAGTTCCCAAATGAAAATGTTTACTTACTCTTCTGTAATTTGATAGCACAGTCTATAAATGCCCTGGCTGTAATTTGGAATCTAATCTAGTTTCCTGTAACATAGTCTTGATGACAGAGCTCAAAACTGACCCCATATGTTTACTGCATATGAAATCTGCTACATTGAAATACACATGCCACTGTGTTTCGGAATTTGGTGTTATTTAGAAGGCACTGTTGTGATGATTTTCACAATTTCTCTGCTTGCTGAAATTCTGGAGTCATCAGTGTACTTCTATGTACATATCCCTTTCTAACAATCAATGTTCAGGATAAAGAGTTTATTGACTATGACATGCCTGGAACAATCAACTGTGACAATACTGCTTCATAGTTAGGTGAAAAGAAAGCACTGGAACAGCACAGCTGTAATGTGCCCATCAACAGTATCTGTGCACCCACAATACATTTCCAAAGGCATGAAGCATGAGCTGGGCTGCCAGTCAGCGTTCCTCACAGAACACCAACTCACATGAAAGAACAGAACTATCTTCCATGTCAAAAAAAATAATTTATAGTCTGTAGGGGAAAGAAAGCCAGAAAGAAGGAAAGCAGGAAAGAAGGAAAGAAACTGAGTTATGGGAAACATCAACCTGGGATGTACAAGAAGGAAAAAAAAGTCCATTGTGTCTGAATTCCAGACAGCAAATTCCCTGTACAGACAGTGTTACTCTGGACACAGAAGTTCTGCATTTAGCCCTGTCTTGGCAGATCAAGGGAAGCTGGCCACAGAACTAAAAATTAGCATTAACTTAAGTATAAAGTTATTTTAATGTTGATTATATTTGCCATATGTAAACAAAAATAGAGTGCATAGAATGGATATATGTTCTTGATGCTTTGAAATTCTAACCTCAGCAAAGATAAAATCAGCTATTATTCAAATCACTTCAGAGAATTTGTTTTAAAAAACAACAACAACAACAACAAAAAGGGGGCAACCGTTGGGGTAACTATATGAAACATTTCATAACTGTGTGAATATCATGTGTCCTCAAATCAAGAAAAAAAAAAAGCTATGACTCCTGCAAAACAGTTTAAGTGGACAGATGAATAGCATCCCTGCATGCGTGCATGCCTACATGCAACACAAAACGAATAATGCTGGAGGAGTAAACTTTAGAAACAGGAAGTTATAAAAATGAATAAGCTAAGCAAAAGGATACAGGCCAAACCTGTGATCAGAAAATAAAGGTTCTTCAGAAACTCAATAAAAGTACATTAAGTAGAAAAAAAAAAAAAAATGTGAAAGATTATATTGATCTGCTNTGTCAAGGATAATGCAGAACTGGCAGATATTCTGAGTCATAATTTCTGCTCTGTCCTTGGAACTATGTCAGGTAAGGTGGCAGTATCACATGACAGTGATGAGACACTCTGTCAGGACAATGTTGAACAGCAGCTACAGACTTACATTTTTAAATCCAGAATCGGCGTGACTTGCTTCTAGTAGTTCTTAAAAAACTGCTTGAGAGGCACTTCGGGTCATCAGTGCTGTTATTAAATCAGCCCTGGAGCCCAGGAGAAGTTCCAGGGACCTGTAGGTAAGCAGATGTTGTGTCAGTACATAGAAGGGTGGATAAAACAACCAGATAACTACTGGCTCATGAGACAAACATTCATTTTGGCAAAACAATTAAAAGCTGATATGAGTCTCCTCTGTTGATGAAAATTAAAATAAGAGCAATACATTCAATGCTAATCATCACTGGATTATGGAAAATTATCCTGTCAAACTCATCTTTTTTTAACTAGGTTATATATTTGGTTGATAGAGGTAATAACATTGAGGGCATGTCACTGTAAGGACCTTGCCATGGTCTTACACAGCTCTTGGATTAAGATCAAGATGGCATGTGCTAGTACACAAGAAGCTGAATGTACAGCAGGTGTCCAATTGCAAAAGAGGACATTTCAAAGGAGGTCTTTCATAGGAACAATTTACTGACACAAAGGTCAATTTGAACTGCATAATCAGTAAAATCTTTAATGATAGAGTTGTGAAATAGTAAGAAGATAGGGGGCTGGTAAATAAGGAAAAAGCTGATTCTGGATCATTGGTCATGGGTCTGCGAGAGAACAACACGGGGACAAGCACAGAGTAACAGGCAGAAGACATTCCTACAGCATGGGGCACAACCACTCCAACCCCAGCACTCCGGGTTAACACTTGTTTCCTCGAACAGCCTGCTGACTGCCCCCTCTCACCCTGCTCCTGCCTAATGATGCTGCTGAGAGGGCAAATGGGTTTTTTGTGAAATCTCAGGCAAGATTCAGAAGGCTTTAGCGCCAGTATAACTTTCATAAGCACACATGGGAATGTTGTGCTCTGTCTCAGTGCCAGCTCAGGAACACTGGAAAACTGAAGGTTAGTAGCATGCGGGGAAAAAGTGGTATCAGTATGTTGATATCCGTGGTGGATAGAGCATGGACGAATAGGTTTAAATCCTATTACAGGAAAGCCAGGGTGCACACAGAGAAATCATTCAAAGGGTAGGAGTGTTAGAAAGACAGTTGGGCAAAAAAAGCAGTTTGGGTTCTGAACACAGCTGTGCTGATACTAAATAAATAAATAATCCTTGAAGCGAGGACTATATCCAACATGCAGACTTTAGAAGGAGCACTTAAAAGGTTGAATTTTTGGCTTCAGTACTCCTCTGTACCCTCAATCACTTTCTCAGTGATAAAGAGGAGTCATTTCATGGTACTGTTTCACCATATAACTCCTGCCTGGTAGGAAGGGAATGGAGCAGTTCATAAAGACTAAGCAGTTCTCAAACACATGCAAACCCAGATAAACAAGGCTGTCCTTTCAGTAACCTCAGATACCGCTAACTATCAGCAATATAGCAGAGGTCTCCTGACATTCCCATTACTTCCTGGGCAAGAGATGCAGAAATAATTAATCTGTTCATTATGGGATTTAAAATGCATATATAGCTACAACCAATAGCATCTGGTTTTGATCCCTAACACCTTGTGTTCATCTGAACCACTTGTCAAGAAAGAAATGCTTGCATTCAAACAGCAAATTCCTAAGCCAGATAGTCTGCAATGGAACTTTCACAGCACTGCAACAAGATGTTCTGCTGCTGTGGCTGCACCATAAATATTTGTGTGCCTCAGCCAGAAACCAGACAGGTCAAACCAGCTGACAGATGAAGGAAGCTCCCTTGAGAAAATTAGTTGTCCCTTGTCCAGTGCAATATAGCAGATATTCCTTGTGCTGAGTGATTTAGAAGGTGGCATCCTCTTGGGTCTTTTGCTTAGGATCCTTACATGAATTTCAAAATGTTACAAGCTAAATACAGGAAGAACCCTGCTATGATAGCTTCACTGGTGACACATTTTTATTGCCATCCAGCAAACATCTAAGTGGGTCTTTTCCCAGTCTACTAATTTGGGAACAGGGTGACATAGCTCTGCAAGAAGTTATACCTCCTGGGGAAATCAGATTGCCATGTCTCTTAATTTCTGTGAAGTTTTGATCATGAAAGGATCTGCTTTCCCCGGAGATCTCTGGAAGACATGCTGTACCCTGTTCTACTGTCCTTCCTTGAAGATGGAGATTGGCCTAGACTATTTCTACAGAAAAAGGGCTCCACTACAGCAACAAACGATGTATATAAACTTTAGAAAGATTTCTGAGTGAGACAAAACTAAATACCCAATAAGAGCTGTGATTCTGTGAGAGAAAAGTCACTGCCCTTATTGTGCAGAGATCACAAGCTACACAAAGTGCAAAAGGTGCTTGGTCAAACCCAATGTTTTCTTTAGGTTCAGCCTCTATGCTGAGCTGGATGTCAATGTTCTCTTGATGTCAATGTTCAATTTAGTTGGATGTAAGCAGTTACTTCTGTATCTGCTGCTCATTTCTGTGCCTTTTCTTTCTTGCCTTTATCCAGATCTGGTTCCAGAACCAGCGAGCCAAGTGGAGGAAACATGAAAAATTTGGCAACTTTGGTGGCCTTCAGCATCTGACAGAAGTTGATTTCATTCCTGCTCCCACGTCAGATATCACTGTGAGTATTGGTGCCTATGTATAAAGCCAGTGAGGGGGAGACAGATACCCTTCACCAGGTCACGTCTTCACATGGGGCTATTCTAGAGAGGGAGGACTGGAAAGTACAAAAACAGTGACATGATCAACATAAATCCCAACAAATATGGTCAAATAACATTTTTTTTTAAATAAATAAATATTATTTCTAAACCTGTTTCATAACTATGCTATGAGGTCTCTCTTGCAGTGTGATCCTTCCCCGTTTTACTTCTAAATCATTCCCTGTAAATCATACTTTGGATCAAAACATCTTTACCCCAAGCAATGTCCTGAACAGGAAGAAATAGGACATTTGCAACCACAAAGCTGTCTCTTTAGTTGGTATCTCTTTACAATGTCTAGCCTCCTTAGGCTGATCAGTGATTTTGCCCTCAATCCTTGTACTTGCTAGGTCCAGGTCAGTTAATCTAGGCTGGCACACAGGCAATTTCCTTATCCCAAGCTCTTCCATAGCTAGAACAAAGGGTATTTTACCTTGTTCCCCTGATGACAGCACATCACTGGGTTTTAGGAAGTCTATTGTTCTAAATTTTTTTTTTTTTTTTTTTTTTTTTTGTAATTACTGAGCACCAGGGAAATAACCAAGGTTGACTGTAAATTGTGACTAAGTAGAAGTCAGTATTGATTTACCTGAGACTTCATTTTTACTCTTGAAAGGCTCCTAGGTTGATGCCAAGGAAGCTCACTGCTACCGTCCCTGCCATGGGATACTACTCACCACTGCAAGGGCAGCTGACAACTGCCTGGCTGCCCAGCACACTTTCCTTCATCCCACACCACTTGGAGCTACTGCCTTTCCCAAAACCATGCTTGCTCTTCAACGTCCTCCCAACCTACAGCATGCCACGACCTTACAAGTGGGAACAGAGCAGTATCTGTGCCAGCTCCACATAGAGGAGGATATGGAGGAGCAGGGGAGTTCAGGAGCATGCATTTAGCACCCATGACCATTTGCAGGGGGCAGGTGCTCTCCTCGAACAAGCATGCTGGGATGACAAATGGCCTGCAACATGAGGTCAGCTTGCTGCATGAGGGCCACCAAGAGAAGCTGCAGCCTAGTGAACACGGGCAAGAGGTACCACGGACCGGAAAGGAGATCCCTGTTGACCTGAGGAGCAGCATGCTCTGTAGAAGCCAAGATGCTCAACTCCCCTGTCCCTGGGGGGACGGTGCACTGAGCTGAGCAGTCCTGCAAAAGGTCTGGGGTTTTCGTCAGCCCTGAGATAACACTGGATGATCCTATTGCACCAATGCATTCAGGCAGGGAAAATGCCTGTAGTGAGGAGTGTGTAGCCCCAGGGTTTGGCCAGAAGGGCTTCTCCTCCATGGATTTAAGTTGCTTTCCTTGGACATGCTGGTCCTTATGCTGGGAGGTACAAATAACATGTTTAGGTCAAAAAATCAGACTTTTAAGATACCTATTTTTTTTTTCCCAAAGGATTTGGTGAGGGAAGGGAGTGGGTTTGATCTGCTGGCTGTGTTTTTGACTTGAATAAAGGAGCATAAACGCAATTTCAGCTTAAATAAGACAGCCTGAGAGGGGCAGCAGTGCTGAGCTCTGGATTTGGTATTGTGATTCTCTGGGGACAAGAGAATTCTTCAGCTGGTTAATTAAAATGCTTATGAAGAAGCCTCTCATTTTTTGACCTGAATTAGGAAAGCTCTAAAACTCCATCAGAAACAATAACAAAAAGAGACAGCCTAACTCAGTTTAATCTACTACACATAATAGGTTGGTATGACCCCACAGTTGAGCTTAATTGTAGATCAATAATGAGATTGGCCTGCCCATTTACAAAGGGTCTGTATGCCCTATTGTTGACATAAAATTCATGGTCTTCCAACAAATGGTTTTTTTATGTGCTTGTTGACAGTCCAGTCCAGATTCTGCTGATGATCTCCACGATGACTCTCATGGGAAGGACTGTTGGAAGGCACTGTTTAAAGGGTTACACAATATTCTTGCAGTCACAAGCACACATTGCACCCTGACAGGGGAAGGTGCTGAGCAAAGCCATTAAAATGTGGTCTCCCTCCCAAACACATCACTTGTAAGGGTGGCCATTTGCGACACAGTCCAAATGCAAAGCAAACCATCACCCAAAGGCTTTCTGTGGTGTCTGCCCTGTGCACATGGGAGTGCAGGTAGGTTAATGACTCTATATAGGTTGCTTATTTAAGAAATCCTCTGGACAGAATACAGCTGCCAGGTCTTCAGCCTTCTCCCAGCCATTAATAGTTACATAGTGGATCGTGGTGAATCAATATCTTTTCTCTTGTCTGGCTGGTACCAGCTGTCCAGCTGTACCAGCTGTATTTCACATTTGAGAGACCTGTAAACTAGTGAGTAGCTGATTGTTACAGGATAAAAAAATTGATGAGCAGAACCCCACCCTGTATGGACTTCATTACTCCAGGCCTCAACTGTTCACCAGAAATCAGATATACTGTCCTATCTCCTACAGGTCTTCCACAAGACTTCGTTGCAGTCACATGCACCTGAACTAAGCACCCTGGTCTCATTTTATAGAAGGAAAAGTGCTCACACTTAGGTTGGGTGAAGTCCGTGCATTAGTGCAGTTTCCAGGGTCTGAATTGCCCCTATTCAATGGTTGTCTTAAGAATAGACACTGGCTTTGTAACAACATAAAGCTACGACTTTATTTTTACAGTGTTTTATACTGTTTCCAGAAGATGCACCCTATACTCCATGAAGCCATTCAAACTTACAGGTTTGCTATGGGCATACATGTACTTTAAACCTGACTGGTAAAGGGTTGTCAGAGCAACAAGCTGTCTAAGGAAGCTGACCACACACTAGCAACATCTGTCTATAAAACTTTAGCAACGGTTTCATCCCAACTTCAAAGTAACAGTCTAAGGTGTTACCAGCAAAAATCACCAACCTTTTATTAACATTGACAGGGCTGTTTTCCTCTGAAATTCAGGAAACCCTTCACAAAGCAAACGTCTTGATCCATGTTTTGAACAGAGAGATGCTGGGGAAGATAACAGCGCTGGTGATTCACCTCCCTGGGCAAGTAGCTGGGGAAAGGAGTCAGAGGTGCTCGGCTCTTGCTGTGCTGCCTCAGAATGAAGAAGTCCATCTGATGATCTACTATCTCTGCTATGGTTGTCCCAGCCAGAAGAACTCTGGCCACCTCTCAACAGCCTAAAATCACTTCTCAAAAAAAAAAAAAAATGCATGATTATAATCTCGATCCAAAGGGCCCAGCAGAGAGCTCAGGCTCAGATCTGGTCACAGTAACTTTGTTCCCTTGGCTGATCTGGATAACTTCTCCAAGGCAAGGGCAACGTGAGATGACAGCATGTGGCTACACACTCCTTGCCTACGGACATCCTGGAAGGCTGTAGCTCGGTCTGATGGATCAGGTCACATTAACCTAATAACACCTCAGAAATGAGTGACAGGAGAGTCCTGTCTTGTCCTAGTACCTAGCAAAAATGAAGCATCATTACTTATGGTAGATATTTAAAAGTTTACCTCACCTGGTTTTAAGTGACTCAAACGATAAGGCTGTGCAGCCCATTTAGGGAAGACCCTTCACATTCCCCCACAAAGCCCCTCATAGCCTGCACAATTCTTCCCCTCTGATTATGTTCCTGACTTCTACTTTCACGCTGATTTTTCTCAATGAGCCAGGACACCAATTTCAGAGAAATTATTCCTCTTCAGCACAAGGAATATAATCCTGCCAATGATGTCTGCACACTGTAGACACCTCTGAGCCCTCCGACCACCCTGGCTTAGTTTACCTACCTATCTCATGTCTTTAACCTTTCCTTGTAAATCCCTCATGGCCATAGGTATTGACAGCAAGATTCTCAACCGGATCAAAAACAATTAGATGGATGACCAAGGTCCAAGAACTGACGTAAATTAGCACCACTCAAGAAGGTGGAGACTGGAACAAAGTCCAAAGAAGGTGGTGAATATGCATCAGGGAGAAGGAGATGGGGAGAGCAGCAAGCTGGCAGGACCGGGGTCAGCTTTGTTCACATACCAGCTACTGGGGAGAGGGAGTCTTGTGCTGCTGTACAGGAGGAAAGTTGGATCCCACATAGAAACTGGATTATGAAGCTTCCTGACTCCTTTTTAGGCAATTTAATGTGGAAAACTTGCTACATATGATAATAAAATTCACTCCAGTGGGCAGAGCAAGGAGGCACATGTGCAGTCTTTTTATCAAAAGCTAATTTTGTTATGCCCTTCCCCCCCCACACTGTTAGCTGGAGTTTCCAGATTTGCAGACTTTTACCAATACTACAGTAAGAGAGCCCAGGGGGTTCTAGAAAGATTTTCTGCTATCATTGCTGCTGCTATTTTGTGGAGGCGGCTGGAAAAGAGAGCTGGGGTTTGCAAGGGTTTGTTTACTTTTGAGGTTTTATTTTTCTTTCCTGTGATTACCACAGTCAGACAGAGAGCATGCAGAGAGGGTGCAGCCTGCTCTGCAATTCCAAACAGGTACACACTAGACCTTGGGTCAAAAAAAGCTGTGATTTAAAACAGCTAAACATCTGGTTCTTCATGCTTGTTGAGCAAGATCTGCATCTTTTTCCAACTCTGCTCTGACTTGACTTTGCTAAGCAACTGCAAAACATCCTTCCTCCATCATCCCACATCTCCCCTTAGCCTGGACTACAGGTCTCTTCTAAGCGCCTCCTCTTGTTCTGTTCCCTTTTCGCCCCTCAGTAGTTTGGTGTGATTCTATATTTGAGAAAATTATATTGGTTTAGGTCAGGGACCAAACAACCTTACATCTGTGAATCTCATGGAAATCAGCCAAAAAGGCTAGATGTAAACAAAAGCTTAATTCAAAATATAGCAGTCAGTGGAATAAGTCAGGTAGGCTTTGATCGAGCCAGGAGATTTCTCTAATGCAGAAAAGTTTTTTGTGGTATATCCTCTTTGCTTGTGTCTTCAGGCAAATCTGCTCTGTCCCTGGGTCCGTTTTTAAGTGACTTCCAGGCCATTTTACACATTCTTACTTTTGCTGAAATCCATCATTTATAGCATCTATCCAAAGATACTCACACAGGCTAATGTTGTTTTCAAGGGACTAGCAATAAAAACTCACCCCTAACCTCCTGAAGTCTGGCAGAATGGAAAGGGCAAGAAGCGAAAAAGCCTTTCATTCCAGCTCTTCAGAGTGGGGAGATTCTCAAAAGACTCCAGAGTTATTTCATTTGTTTGATCAGAAATAAATCTTGTGTCAAAGTCACAAAGGAGTTTTAGAATAAATACTTTAAATGCAAACTTTAACCCATTTTTNAAAAAATCTATATCTCAAAGCAGCAAAGAATTCATTACCCAAACAGCTGTTTTCATGAGTATTTCAGGGACAGTGTGTCCCCTCCTGGGACAGCTTGCATTGGTGCTGGTCCCACAAGCCTTTCAGAGACCAGCATATCAAGTGGTATGTGTTGGCCACCTAAACGATCCACAGCCTGTTAAAGAATTAAAGAGTATCAGCCAGCAACTACGTGCCATGAATGCATAACAGCTGCCCCTTTTTCTGCATTTCAGAACTCTCCAATAATCACATTATTTGCCTTTGCATTCCTCATCTTTGTCATGCAGCTGATGTCAAGTTTACAGGGCAGAAATTCACTGAATTCTTCATCTTCAATGAAATATAGATGCTGCTATTTACAGCCTTACAGACCCTAGGCCTTTTTAGCCTTTAAAGGTTTCAAATGCTTCCAACAGCAGAAAGAGCCATTTCATCTGCTCCTCAACAACAGAAACAGCTAATTTAACACTTCTCTTTCTTTCTCTGCAGGAAACATGCTCCTGACTCTGGGATGGTACCCTTTGCTTTGTTTGTGTCTGCTGAAGCTAAAAAATTGTTTAGGGCCTTTGGCAATATCAGCCTTGCTTGTCACTAATTTTCCACTCTCTGAAGCCTTGCTATTCCCCCTCTCCTTTCTTTGTCTCCCATATGTATTAAGAGAACAAATGCTACTGCTGCTTTCACTTTATTCCCTTAGCTAATCTCTTTTTACTGCTCTGAACTTAGGGCCATCCTAGACAATGCTGCCAAGATTCCTGAGGCAGGAGAGTGTGCACACTCTTGCAGGGCACCAGGCAATGAAAAGCACCTCCTTACTGCCACGAAACACCTGATGGTGCAGGGAGCTACTCACGAGAGGCCTTCTCCTCAGTTGTTGTGGAAGAGCAGGAGTACATAGGTGTGCAATGGTCAGGGTCTACCATGTGATTGTCAGGGTTACCCCTCCTATAGTTGAGGAAAATCAGGTCCCCACCAAGGAGTCCTAAATCTCAGCCTGCATTGCAGTTGTTTGTGGGATATGTTATTGACGGCATTTAACAGCACCCCTCGGTGCAATTCTTCTGCTCACAGACACTTCAAATTTTACCAAATTTTAACTTCCAAGTTAATATTTTTCTCTGTTATCTGTCTGTCTCAGGCCAAAGTCTTAAGTTTAAGTGATTCAGTCTTCTCTGAAAATGCAGCTGGGGAAAGTGTGCTGTTTTGCTCCTAGTGACAAAAGTCTGGTACCCTTTCAAAAGGAAACAATGCTTAGAGCAGGAGCTTGAAATCTGGCACAGAGGTGGCTTTTTCTGTTAATTGTTCTCTTTGCTGTCATTGCCACTGACTACTGTCATCTGGCCAAAGTATCAGTCTTTGAAGAGTATCAGTTCACACAGGTTTATTCTGAGTTCCTCGGTTACACTCCTTGGGGAGTCGATGCTCCCTGGAAATGCTTATTCTGGTGCTCAGCACAACTTCCCCCACAGGCTCACTTCTCAGTTAGCTGTGAACAACAGGTGGCCCAGATTCTCAAGATAACCAGCAGAGCCTTTTTGCCCTGGTTTCTGGTTGCCCCACCACATTAATCACATGATCAAGGTGGTGGAGTCACCTTCCCTAGCCTGATAGCAGGAACAAATTCCTCAGGAGAGCGAGGCTGGCAAGGAGGAATTGTGGCTAGTGGCTGACTGGGAAGTGAAGAGGGAAAATTGGAACGGCATAAACAGGAGAGTGATGCTGGCTGGGTGAGGACATTCTGCTGGGGGCCAGGGAGGTGCAACCAGCAAGGACACCTGTGGTTTCAAGGAGCCAAGATTGGGGAGTAGCACAACAGTCAGGGACAAGAGTTGATCTGAGGCACCATGAGGGGCAGGCTTGGCTCTACCTGTGCCACTGAGTTCCCATGGGATGCCTGGGGTAGCTTCACTTGTGCAAGGCTCCTCCTCATGCCTGGCTTGGCCGGGTCACACTACAGAACTACTTGGGGCTGCCTGCCTGTAAAAATAAGATCCCTAGAATCTGATGGCAGTGAGCAAAGCTCAGGAGCGCTCCCAGCCGTTGCCAGCCTGTGCTTTGCTTGATTTCTGCCTGCAACACAGGGACTTACATTCCCTATTCCCTCCCCTGAGACATGGGTTGTGGGGCTCAGACACCCCCAGATGGAGCACTGGAAGAGAGCCCAGAGGGCTTGGAATCCTTCTAGCACGAAAGCAGGCAGCAGGTAGGGCCTGAAAGCTCACAATTAATGACAAAGAGGAAAAAAAAAGTCCTGCCTAAGGCCTGCCTTTCAGTGAATCCTTCCACCCCGTGCATTCAATAAAATCTGATCCCACAGGGAAAAAAGCATCCAGCAATCACTTAATTAAGGACTGTCACAATGCAAGCACAAAAGAGAGCTGAGTATTCACTCCACCCTCTGGGGTTTCCTACCCTTTGTAGTGCTCAATTTAGCTATCTTTTTCTTTACCCAGCTTCAGCCTACAGTGTGGTGCAGAGCATCACTGGAGAGGAGTGAGCAGCGGCGAGGACAAGAACCCTTTGTGCTATGAACACAGCTATAAATTCTCATAGACTCTGATGGAAAGAACTTGACTAGAGTAGAAGACATTTTATCACCCAATTATGTCATAAGTTACTAAAAGGCAGTAATAAGATGATATATTGATATATATCTCTAATGAATGTATATGCGTTTGTAAATGTGGGTGTATATGTGCGTGTGCGTTTCTTGAATGAAACTGTTTATGGCCTACTGGGTCAAAGCAAAAATTCCACTGATAAAACTGCTTGTTTTGTAGAAAGTAGGAGCAAAAGAACACAAAAACAGCCACAATGGATCAAATTCCAAATGTACACTCAGCCCAGTATCCAGAGCGTGTTCCGATGGTAAGCACTGGATGCTTTTGGTACATGCTTCAGTCCCACTGCTATTCCATGTTGTGCTGTGTGCACCAAGTTATTCCTGTGCATTCGTCTGGTTCATACAAACAAGCTGACTTGCTGCCATTTCTCAGTGGCAGCTTCTTTGTCCTTGGCATCATGTTCTAGTTGTGACGTTTCCTTGGCCACCAGAAACCCTCCATGACCAGGACTATCCTTTTCCTCCTCTGTGCAATGCCTTCAAGTCACAGCATCCTCCCTGCACCTATTTCAGAGCAAAAATGCAGTCTCCCTTCATTCTACACAGGCACCTGCCTCCCTGGGTACTCACAGTCCACCCACTTTTCACCTAGACTCCTGGAGGACTGACTGAAGTCTGAGGTGGATGCAAGCTGTGAACAGCAGATCCATTTTCAACCCCCAAATATACAAAACAGTCTCCAGGTGTCATGAGCCTCTGCTGACTCTCAAAACCCACAGATTATTATGCAACAAGTAATTTTATATGACCAGTCACAAAACACATAGTGTGGTACGTGGAAACACTGCATCTCAACTACACCTTGTAAAAATGTGCTGTTCAGATTTTTGTTACTGGATGCTGGAGAAGGCTCCAGGAAAGCTGGCCAGTCTGACCATGGGAATCTGGCATGATCCCTGTTGATACCAGCAGGAAAACAGAAAACACCTACCATCTTTGGCAGAACCAGAGATTGGTACATGATAGAAAAAAAACCTCTAACACCTACTCACTGAACAAAACTGTAGCCAGAGGCCTGTTGATGTTGCACTGGGAGTTATGCAAGTGCAAACCAGCATTAGCACAGTGTTCCGAGACTTAATATCATTCCAGGCAATTTATTGCTCTCCAATATTAAAGCTGCTGTCTGTACAAAAACAACAGCGCATGGTGCCATATCTTTTATTTTCTGTATGCTTAGCTGAGCTACCTTAGAAATGCTGCTTTAATAAAGTTAAATCTGTACTCACGTTACAGCGAATGATAGCGCTGAAGGAGCTATGAAAATTATTTCCTCCGCTTCTGAGAAACTACATCTTCTCAGATCTTGTAGGATCTGTTGCAGCTCACGGCACTAGCCCACAAAATGCTTTATCACACTGTTATACAATAACTGGTTCTTGCTTGGTGTAAGTATATACAAGAAAAAAAAAAATGTTGTGCCTTGGTTTTCCAAGGAGAGAGATGCTGAACGAGGAGACAAAACCCAGTCCTGCTTCTCCCAGCAGACTGCCCTGACCCATAAGTCCTGGTTAGGCTGTTTCACATTTGCTCCCCTGCCTGCACCAAGACGCAGCCTGAAAAGGGATTACCCTCTTTAGAGGTCCCTTCCCATCCAAAACCATTTTTCCCTCAAACCACAGCTGTGCTTTACATCTTCCTCCAGACGGAAGCAGCATAATGCTCACATGCTCGTGAACAGCCACTGTAAAAAACAGGCCTAAGGTCCATCCATGGATGTTTGCCAGGGATCTACAGCAGTGATAAGCATCACAACTCTGACATTGGTGCTGACAGATACGTATCGTACCTGCTAAGGATTTGGGCCTTGAACTGCACCTAACTCTCCCCATAGGGTCTACAGAGATACTAAGCCCCCAGTTCAGGCAGGCCAGATCTTCCTACTGTGGCCACAAAGCTGTGCTTCTGGTTCTGTTATGCTCTGCCATCTGGATTCCACCCTCAGTGTGACATAAATATCTTAATGATACTTGTCTTCTTAGAAGGCTGTCTTCACCATCCAGCGTGGCAAATAAAGAGATGCAGCACTTTGCCTTCTCATTTAGGCTCATCAAATACCTTCCAGTGAATCACATGTAAAGAAAGATGAACAAAAAAAAAAAAAAAAAGAAAAAAAAAAAAAGGGCTTAATTAAAATATAAACACAAATGAAATCAAAACAATCAATGGTAGTTCAAATCTAATTGAATTTTATCATCAGCAGAGCTGCTGTTATTTTTCCCTTCCACCCAAACTGATCTGGAGAGGAAATTTCCCTCATCAAATTTCACATTCTGTTCAGTTAGTTTGGAAATCTAGTTTGGAAAGGAAACTTGAAAGGAAACTCTTTAATTCCAACCAAGGCCTTTAAACCAGCCCATCCTCTACCAGACTGTTCATTCAGGGAACTGAAGGTGTCAGCACTAACCATCTGCCCCTGTTTTCTGAGGGTAAATTCAGCTCGTGTCTCAGAGCTGGGGAGAAAAGTCTCTGGAGTCCTCCAAGGAACTGGATTGTAATTCTGATGTGATGGCATCAGCTAATTAGCAGCTCTAAGAAACCTCACCTTCAGCCCCCCTCTGGATTTTTCTCCCATTACAGATAAGGGTGAAGCCCTCAGAAGAGAGTTGAGGAGCAGGGAAGTTGTCCATAGCTGTTGAAGGTTACACAGCTGCAATGAATAAAAATGACTGCAGTATTGAATGGCACTGCTGTTTAATTCTGACAAGCAGGAGCATTAACAGCCTGCAAACAGGGACAAGTTACGTGGAGGGTACTAAGCAGAGGCAAGTCCCAGAGCCTCTTCTTTGGCTCATCGCACAGAGGTAAATTTCACCATTATCAATGTAAGGGACTTGGCAGCCTTTGAATATGATTCTTCATATGATACATATGTGTGTAAATAGATAGATACAACTTTCCTGAAGTTCTGCTTTATTAAAATTCTTAACTAGAGAAGTTTTCTTGCTGCACTCTTATACACATCAAACAGAGCAGCAAATACTGTTTTCCGCAAAAAGAATAATCACTTACACACCAAAGGCAGGAAACACTTTAATTGCTATTATCCTCAGAAGAGTTTTCTGTTATGCCCAGAAAGTTTGGGTGTGTTTTTCATTCCTCTGTGGCACTGGAGAACTCTCCCACTGAAACCAGTGTAGACCACTTTTCATTGAAAGCACAATTCTCCCCAGCTGCCATAAATGACGTTATTTTATAAATGCCATAAAATTGCAGCATTTTACAAATGCCATAAATGTGGCCATGCAAAGATTGAAGGTTATTTAAAGCGTGGTTGCGTCTCTCCCCAATGACTATGACATCCCTGTCACAGTACAAAGCTTTGGGACAGTCACATTGCTGTACATAGCAATGTAAAGCATGGATATCGGCATCAACAAATGCTCAGTGCTGACACTTAAAAGAGCAGCTGTAAAAAATAGCAGCCCGTGATAAAAAACACGACATCAGCCATTGACTTTATGCAAAATATGTATCTACTATACAAACATACTGGGCTGCAAAATATAGCTAATAAAATAAGTGATTTGCCTGCCTGCTGCTTCCAGAATCACTCACAGTCTCCAATCGGTACAGTTCCCTAAGGGTAAGTATTTTCTAGCAGCAGAGAAGAAATTTTTTATGTTTTTTTTTCTGTTTTGCTGGCAGTGGAGAGCCACACTTGAAAATCTGATTTTAACTCGCTGAACTCATTACAAGATCCCAGTGCAAAAAATAATTAAAAGCAGGAGCACAGGTGCTAAATAAATCAAATAACTTACACCTCCGATGGATAGGACCTGTTCTGTCAGCTCAGAAATCCAAACAGCACACCTACATTTTTATGCAGCATGGAGCATGGGGCACCAGTCATGCTAAATAAAGGTTACCTTGCAGTAAGCAGGTGTGACAGTTGAGATGTGTTTAGTTTGGGTCAATGCAGAGTAACAACCTGGCTAGGCACCAGCCAGTTTCAGAGTGGAAGCTGCTCTTGAGCCACATGCTCAGGAGCTGCATCTGAGTGAAGACATCCTCTCCTTTCTCAGATGGCCACAGGTAGCCCCCTAGACGCTGCCTGCACACATCTGTGTCACACATATATGCTTCCTTACTCCCTTGTTACCTGTACCTGAAGTGAATAAAATCTCTTCCCTGCACAGGCTATTAGTTTTGAGATCTATGTGACAATAAAGATCGCTTCAAAAAGACTTGGGAAAGCCTCAGGATTTCCTTGTTGATAATGGTGAGTTTTGCTGCCTAAATATAACTCAAGAAGAAATCCTTCTGGGAGTGTCCAGACCAACACTAACTTCTGAGCAGAAAATAAAGGCCTTTTTCCTTAGCTGATCCCCAAAAGACCTTGTTTCTCAGCCCACAGTCTGATCACCTGAATCCTGCTCACAGGTAAAGATTCAGAACAAATAATCTAGATAAGCTTAGAAAAAAGGAAACTTTTTCCAGAAATGCCAGCAACCACTATGCCCAAGAGCTGAGTAACAGGTATACAGATATCACTGGGTGGCAAGTTACTCTGCATGTACTCCGAGGAGAAGTAACTAACTGTACTCTCACCCATTCACTTTTCACTATCAGGTTTGTATTCACTTCCATAGAGGTCATTACACTCGTAAGGGAAGCCTTTTACCAAAGAGCCAAGCTTCAGGCCGGGACTGGGGCTTTTGGGCACATTGGCAAGAGTTTCCCCCACCATCTCTTTCCTACAGACATGTGGTCCACATTTCACCGATGAAGTCAACCAGCTACGCAAAGTTGGATGCATTTTACGTTATTTGGATGCTGGATTTCCTTCCTGGTGATGTTATCCAGGACCACCATGTTTTCAAGGATCCCTGAAAATGAGGGATGGTGTTTCCCAAGCACCTGGGCTCCCCAGAGGTACACTAACACCCACCCGTCTGTGCTTCTTACACACAGCACTGCTTCAGCTCAGCTTTTCTCCACAAAGAGCTGCCTCGCCAAAGAAAATAATCAAAGTACTTGAAATCCACTGGGGTGCTTTCAGGGCTTTCTACAAATCCTCCTGCAAGCCTCCAATTTCCCTGCTGCAAATATACCTCTGACATTTAAGGAGGAGTCTCCTGGGAGCACTGTGGAGTCAACACAGAACTAAAGGACAACAAAGCGAGTTTATGGCTTGGTAACTCTAAGCAAATCAAAGTAGTGTCCTTTCTGGCTGGTCTTTTTGTTTCTCAGCCAGACTCCATTTTGTCCACTTGCAGGTTTCTTTGTTGGTTGTTTTTTATTTTTCGCCTCTCCTTGTTTTGAAGTGTCGACACATTGACAGATGCTTCCCGGATATTTCCATTCAGTGGTGTTTTAAATCTTACTGCTATAGCAGCTACAAGTACTTTCAAGGGATTATTGCCTTCATTCTTACACCTGGGTTATCTGGATATCTGAGGGGAGAAAGCAACAGTCTCCGCTGGCTCTGTGATTAAAATGATTTATCTTGCCACATCTCACAGTATCACAATAAGCAGAATGCCACTGCTCTTCGTGAATGCAGTCTCCTGCACAAGACTGCGCTGATGGCTTCTTTTCCCCAAGCAGAAATGATTTCAAAACCTCAGAGTTTTGTTCTGAGGCTAGAAAACTACCCGGTGCTCAAAGCCAAGCTCAGATGGAAGCAATACATTAAGTAGGAACCATATCAAAAACTCAAAGGAACATTGTGCTCCCTTATTAGTCAGGTAGCGTAAAGCCAGTGACCAAGATGATGATAGCAGAAACGTGTTCATTAACTGAAGGCATCACAGTTACATTCCTGTTGCTGAGTTCTGCAACAGCATGCAGTTCTCACACCTAGAAACACCTCTCAGAATAAACACTGCTCTGGTAAAATGGTTTAATCTAAGCATTATCTCATTAACCCTATTATAGCCTGAAGTCTTATCTTTCTTTTTACATCACTTTTTAGTTTTCCTTCTTTAAAATAAAATTAATTTTTTTTAAAGAATTAACTCTTGTTATAAGCAATGGTTGCATTGCCCACCACAGTGGTAATGCTCAAAATATCAGGCAAAAAACTGTGTGTGAAGATATTAAACAAAATCATGGTTTTTGGAATGTTGGAATTTTCCCTTGCAAAACAAATATTTTACCATGTGTTGTTGCATATCTTGAATTTCGTGCCGTCAGAAAGTCCAGCTGGTCTTATATTTGCCCCTGAGTGGAAAAAGAAAATACATGCAATACATCTGGGTCAACTCATACGCCAAACAGAGCCTGGCTGGCTAATCCTACCTCTCGACAGATGCTATTCCTAAATATCTCAGCTGGTGAGCCAAAGCACTTATAGGGCATTGGTGGCTATTGGGGAAGTTTGGTACAGTTAGACACCCCGAGCATTCTCAGGAACACCATGACACGATGTGTACCCTAAAAGCTCATTATCTTTGACTCCCTGAACAACAGGCATGGCAGCACCACTTACAACCTGTGACCCTACCTTAGAACTCTGCTTCACTCCTGCAATTTTTTCCCATTTGCCAATAGTGAAAAAAATAGATACAAAGGCCAGGACATGGAGCTGGACAACTAGACGCCTCACTGCTTCCCTGTCTGCTCCTGCAGCTGACAGCACCAGCCTACGCTGCCAGTTCATCACCAAACTGCTCATTGCACAGGCTTTGCTACCTGAGATCAATGCAGGAGGACCCCAGCTCCCTCTCAGTCCAGCCAAGAAGGACAGATAATTCATCAGGCAGGAAATAGGTATCCAACTGACCAGGCAGGCCAGCTGCCTTTGCATTTTCTTTATCAGCCACCTGCTATATGACCCTAGTCCTGCACTGTGCACATGTGATGGGAGCAAAGAGATCTCCCTGCTATCTGTACAAGACAATCGAGTCATTTAGCAGCAATTAGGCTCCCTACCAGCTTAAGTCGTTTACAATTATATGATGGCTCCTAACAGCTCCAGAGTCCCAAGACATTTGAGGGAGGTCATAAACCAGTCAGGGGTGTTGGCAGGGCAGAAACAGAGCATGGAGCTAAATAAGGAAAAATGAGGTGGCCCATGAGAAGGTTTAACCCTGAAGTGCCTCAGAGGAACCACTGTTCTACCATTTGAGGGTTAGGTAAGAAACATTAATGTGCTCATTACCTCCTTTCCAGAGTGAAGAATATAGTGTGAGCAGCCGACTAACTTTTCTAACTTCTGTTTCTGTGTCTATGCAGTAGGCAAGGTCTTCCTTAATGATGAAAAAGAAAAATTTTTTAGTTCCCTAAGAAGCGGCACCATATAGCGCAGTCTTAGCATTTTTTTATGAGTGATGCTATTTGTATGCATTTATCTGGTTGTTTTTAATTAAGACACCAGGACTCTTGGAGCTGATGTGGCTGGTTCTTAACCTCCCATAAAACTTCAAGCTCTCTCAACAGACCTTGCAAAGACATGGTTCCAGTTTAGGTGTTCTAAATAGATAAGTTTAGGTGTTCTAAATATGTTCCCCATAGAGAGTCCCTCCTGAGTGCAGAGGGAGCTCTTTTTCATAGACTCAACTGACCCATGCAAACTGTTTCCTTGGGAATCCACCACAAACACCCTTGCAAAGGAGGGCCTTACATATGTGCATTAACATCCATAACACTTTCTTGTTTTCTGCTTGGCAGTGTGCTGCCTCTGTGTTTCTGGAATCTGCCAAACTAGAAACTAAAGCCCTCACAAGCCGTTACAAGGGCACTGGTAGCCTGGCCAATGTTGCTGATCTCCCTCTTCAGGTTATAACATACACAGCTCCAAGAGCTATTGCTGAGCTGGTGAGGCCTGACCTTGTGTGCTATCAACCGTTCACCAGTTCGTGATGTCCTGGAGGACAGCATGGATGTGGATAAAATGCTGCAACCAATTGTTATAATACTTGAGTCAGTGCTGAAGTCATTCTGTAAACAGCTGCCCCCAGTTCAAGAGACATCCTGTGGTGTTTCTGCCTGGCTGCTGGTGAAGCTGGCTGAGCTATTTTGTCCCAGTTGCCTCATGCAGCAGTGTGTAGAGTGCAGGGCCACCCCTCCAAGGAAATGAGGCTACCTGGAGATCCTAGGGGGATACAAAGTGGAGATACCCAAGGGGATCCTCTTTTCCCAGGGTGTAGCCTCAGGGCATGCAGCTGCACTGGGAAATCTTACAGCCAGCTGGAAGATATTATTCAAGGAGAGTAAAAGCATGGGTGAGGAAAACAGGGCAAAAATGCAGACAGGCAATGACTATCAGGAAACAAATACCTATGGGGAGAAGCTGATCCCTGATGAATGCCAGCTAGACTCTCCATGTCTGTGCAAGAGCCCAGTTCTGTCAGCACCCGCCCAGTTCGTCCTGCTTGGCCCCTTCAAACCTTTGCCCAAGAACACCGTCCTCTCTAGGCTTCCACTGCCACACCAGAAGCCCACCCTATTGACCTCCCACCCCAGGCAGGCAGCAGCTTTGTCCTGCGTGTTTCTCAGATGGCAGCCCCACATGCAAGGCTGAGAGGGGCTGCAGCCAGCAGCACGGTGTGTAATGGTGGACAGCCCACACAGGGGGAGCACAAGGCCCTCTCAGCAGCTGCAGGGCCCTCCAAGGAGCTGGCCTGGCAAGAGAAGGGGAAATATTTTCAGCAAGAGGCAGAGAGAGCAAAGCAGGCAAAAGTAAAATTGCCAATGAGTTAACTCCCTCCAGAACTAAAGGTTTCTCCAGTGCCTTAAAAATTATTTTGAAGACAAATCAAGAAGGACAGCCTGGCCACATGAGAATTTTGGGAAAGGAAACCCACCATCCATTGCTAGCCTCCCCTGAGGAGAATGAAGTTGCTGTTCCCACTTCTCTCTGACAAGTCTTGAGGAAGTAGCAATATTTCTTCAGATATGCCATTAGTGGGGCCTGTTTGGGAGCACAGCCTTCATTTTCTGTAAGGAGCTTAGATTGCCAAGGTTAATGAGGTTAAGAAGTGTCAAGAAACAAGCAATGCTAAAGTTCTTGTGTTGAGCATATTGTAGCGATCTCCATTCTACTAGCCAGCTGAGAAACATTCCCTAAAGAAATTGAGCCCTTTTTTATTGAGAGAAAGTACACTGATTACTAGTAGCTCTCACACCTTCTAATCATTTATTAAAAAAAAAATAATAATAATTACGAAATGAAGCATAGGGCAAAGTTATCTTCTTATCCAGTGAGCAACCTTATAACATATTACCTGCTCCCATCATTAGGGCAAGGTTCAGGCAGGATATTAAGTAATGCAGCAGCAGAGCAGAGCTGTCAATGGCTGTGGGTTCCTACATGGTTCCTGTCTCAGCGCTTTGGGCCAACACCACTTGGCAGAAGGGATCGGGAGTTTCAGCTCAGTCCCGTAACATGTGCTTCATGTGGCTTCTGAGACCTAGATTTTATTTGCTTTTGTTCTTCTGCTCCTCAGACTCATAAACAACAGAAGCATAAGAAGACAGACTCAATTTCTTAAGGACAGAGCAGGCATTTTCTGCTTTGGCATAGTGAAGACATTTAGCAAAGTCATTGCCCAGCTTAGAGTGGCTTGTAAGCTGTAGTTGTTAGAACCTGTTGCAAGCCGTAGCTGCTAGAAAATACTAATTGGTAGAAATGGCAGAAACTGCAAAGTAAGCAGTATACACGTAACCATTTTAATGATAACATCTAAGTCTGCTTGGAGGGCCATTAGGTGCCAATTAAAATAGTGCCCAATGCTGCTTGCACCACCCGTTTCCCTCCATAAATACCAGTGGTCTCCACTAGCATTGTACCAGGAGTGACAGGTTTTATGTAGAAAGTTGATTCCCCCCTCACAAAGCTGGAGAGTCAACACACAGAAATTTGGATACTTGTTTCCAATTCAGTGACCTTTTCGGCAGTCCTCACAACTGCCCTGCTGAATAACGTGATCTCTAGAAAGTGCACATTAGAAGTAATAAAAATGAACAAGCCATGGTTTCAAAAATACAAGCAGAGCAGCTAAAAACAGTTCTGGGCTTTCATTATTGATACCGTGTCAGTAGGGGATTTGCTGTTTGTCACAGGAAACTGCCAGGAAATATACTGAAATGTTGAACTTCTGAACTTCTCTTTTCACCTGTATTTGAACCCTGCTAAATGATTTTACAACTATTATTGCTTTATAACCCATGACTGTAAATTCTTCCATTAGATTTTATTACTTAAGGATAAAAATGTGTGCCTGAGGTTTGCATTGATATTTAATAATA
Source organism: Alectura lathami (assembly GCA_013399715.1). Lineage (NCBI taxonomy): Eukaryota > Metazoa > Chordata > Aves > Galliformes > Megapodiidae > Alectura > Alectura lathami. The sequence goes on along the minus strand of VXAV01007758.1, from coordinate 126,183 downwards.
TGTATATGCGCTCACAGACAAAGTGACTGAGAGATAAGGCAGAAGGGATGAACGGCTGCTTACATCTGAAGACAGTGGCGTCCCTCACTGGGAGTCCATGTCAGGCTGCAGTGGAGAGATCTGGCACACCAAACCTGTGGTCACCTCACCAAACGGCCCCAGAGACCAGGAATCCTTCATACTGGCAGAGGAAGGAAAAAACAGTTTTGCTAGGTTCAAGTAAAAAGTAAATTATGAATTTACCCCCATAAAACCTTTAGAATGCTTTAAACTATCACTAAGAAAAACGAGTCTCCTTTGGTTTTGTTCTCTTTTCTGGGGCTGTAGGACTAATAATTTCAAGCTTTCCTCTGTCATCTAAATAGCTTGACACTCTTTTCAATAAACCCTGTATTATGCTGTACTAGTAGGATTCAAAAAGCTTTTCTCTCTGACAGAAAAAAATAAAAAATAAAATAAAAATAAAAAATAAACAATCTTGTAAAGCAGCTGTGATAAAAATTATGGAATTGAAATCACTGGTCCTCAGTGCCTGCTTCTTCCATATGCACTCACTGTCCCTCGTGTGATGAATTTTGGAGGGGTGAAGCTGAGTTCCATTCCTTTGGTTTCTTTACTCCAGCTTGTTTTTTGTGGGTTGTTTCCAATTAGAAATATCAAGAAAAGGTGCAGCTTTCAGGCAAGCTGTGGCTAAGGAGCCCTCAGGGTGCTGAAGTCCAAGCAGGTGTTTTTTTTCCCCTCCCCATCATCTGGCAGGAAGTTAAAGCCTTGTGGGGTACAGATTGGAGCCCCAGGCAGGAAAAGTGAAGCTGCACACCTGGAGAAAACTGCAGTGTTGCAGCCGCAAACAAACAAGGAGGAAGAGCACAGAAAGCACAGAGAGGGACAGCCTGAGAGGCAGGCAGCCAGACACACAACAGGTTTAGCCTTTGCTCATCTGACAGTAATTTTGCCACTGCTGGGACAGGACTAGCTTTGCCTCAGGACAGTTTGACATCTTTCAAAGGCTTCTACTTTGCCTCCTTAAAGGGAAGCCAGTAGGGGCTCTAGCCAAAAATACCCACTTCCACTGACAGCACCGATTCTCCGCCAAAGGTCTCAGAGAGCTCAGCTGGGAGGGAGGTCTGAAGTGCAGAAAATATCAACTTCAGCCTGAGAAATAGCTGCGAAGGGGGAGGGAACAGGGTTTCTTTTCTTCTCAAAATAGTTCTCTCGTTTCTGCCAACACTTCTTTAAGATAAAATCAGATTGAACAGAAGTAGAAGAGTTTCCATAAGAGGCTTCAAAGAGACGAGCAACCCAGAGATTCAGGGAGACTAGGGAAATTCTACTCCCTGCTAGACAAAAAGTACTTAAAGGACAGGGTCTGGATGGACACTGAAAATCTGAAGAATGCTTCAGGGTATTTCAAATTCACAAGCATGCCTCCTGTTTCAGATAGTACAGAATTTGTATTTCACATTTTGCTCCCTGTTTCTCCAATTCATTTGTCTCCATTACTCAATTGTTCCAAGTAAAACTCCAAAGGTTTTGCTCTGCAAAATGAAGAATTGGTTTGCAAGATCCCAGAAGACAAGAAATGTGCACTGATGGCATTTTTAAAATGGTATTATCATTCTGCTTTAACAAAGTTTAAGGCAATTAACTCCCTAAGAGCCTCAGGTGGCTGATTTCCTGATTACTCAGCCAGAGGGAATGTCATTGCAACTGCAGCAATTAATTAATTAACTCGCACCAATTGATTGGAAGAGTCACTCCATTATAAAGCCCTTGCTTCAGTCTCTTGTAATTTTTCTGACACTGCTGGGAGGTTTTTTAGGGATTTCCTGAGGTTTTGTTTCAGCCCAAAGGCAGACTCCTTTTAACAGTCACAGCCAAAGCAATACATCAACTTTTGTCTTGGGCTAGGATGAAAAAGACCTGGGCACACATATCTAGTGAGCACCAGCTGTGCTCAGATGTGACTAAATACTTAGAAATCAGGGAAAGCCAAACACAGGGCTATATGCCTAACCAGGATTGGTTGCACCAGTCTGTGATTTCTCCCCATCAGAAAGCAGCTCAGGGAGCAAAGTTCTGCTCCCAGAGGCATTTCTTCCGTTAGCAACTGGATTCATCTGGGGCAGCAGGGTGGAAAGATGGAGCTCACCATGCACTGTTGGTGAGGTTTGGAGAGCACGAGGAGGCAAGCTGGTCAGGTGTGCAAGTCTGGGCACTGAAAACATCAGTTTTCCCCTGAGGGTCAGCAGAAGGATTGCGGCCTTTGTCTCCAAGCCCCTCGCTCCTCTCTGCTGAGCTATGATAGCACTTACTTTTCTCTGGAAGTTATCTGAAATGCGCAGGCACTTGTCTTTCGCCAAGAAATAGCTGTGTCAAGACCACATGCCATCGTTTCTGTCTTTGTTCCTTTCCCACGCTGATGGTGGATTTAAACTTTTTGGGCTCTTTTCCAGCTGCTGTCAGAATTCTTTGTTTTTTAAATAGATTTCTTTGTCTTTTCCCCTGTGGAAAGGACAGTGTGGGGAGCACAGGTGGCAGGGGTCTCCAGTCCTGATTCAAGCACCATAGCAGGGATGTCACCACATATCTTTTGGCTTCCTTGAGGCATTCAGGCTTATCACGCTCCTGCAGCTGCTCATGGTAAGAAGCAAAAGGTGTGCAGTGGACCCCACCACCTCTTCATGCAAAGCCCACCGTGGGGTGCTCCTAGCATTTCTGTGCTATGCACGCTCTGCTGACCGTTTGGTGCCAAACCAAGAAGTGCAGGCTGCCAGGCTGGGCAAGGACTAATGATAACAAAAGTACAGCAGACTTCCACCGGGCTTTTAGTTTGTTTTCCTGTTTGTTTATTTATGTAAGCATGCAACCAAAAATGTTTCTCTCAACATTTCTGTAGATGGTTGTACTTTGGACAAGGGTAATGTGACTGGAAGGTGCACAGAGGACTACAACACCTGCTTCTCCTCTCCTGGCATCGGTCGGACAGCAGTGCAGGCGGCCTCTGCAATCACTGCTCACTATCTCCACTTCACCTTCTTGGAACCTTAAGCTTTACTGCCATCCCATACCCTCCTGATAGTGCCAGAAGACACACACAGGGTTCATCATGTTCTCATTCTTGTCAAGGCCATATTCTCCTGTGGTAATGGGTCACCTGGCAGGGGGCACGGTCCTGAGAAACAAGAAGAACCTGCCACCTGCCCCGGCTTTGAGCCTATGAACAAGGCAGAGCAGCATGCAGCCATGGTGCTGAGGGCACCTGTGAGGTGGGGCTGCTCTCTCTCCTTCACAGACTATAGATCTCCTGTCAGGCAGTTGTATTGGTGGTGATTATCCCCCTCTGAGTCTGCTCTCTGCTTCAGTTTCTCTAGGCATCAAACAGTGCATTTTCATGCCCTTTCCTAAGAAAAACACCTAGCCTGTGCGAACAAAGATGACCAAAGGACATGAGCAATACTTAATGGAGGCAGTGGCATGAGTGACTTGAAGTAACATCAGCTTGGGAATCTCCACCTCTGCCAGTGACTTGTTCTGTATCCTTGGATGTGCTTATCTCTGCTTCCTTTGACATGGGCTCTTGCTTTTAATCTCAAGGTCATGCTTTGCAACTTTTAACCTCAAGCTCTTTAAAGTGATGATAATTTCCAGCTTCAGGGTTGCTCTTAATGCAACTTGATCTTGTCCATAGCCTCCAAGCACTCTAATCTAAGTCATAATAATAATCTATTCGTGGAACTATATAAACTTCAATCATTTTTCTCTGCCCTTTGCAGAAGAATGGTTGCCAAAGGAATGTTACACCACCCACCTTGAGATAGAGTAATATTTCATGATACTATCACTATACTTAATTGATAATTTCTAATTTCTTAATTGATAATTTCTAATTTCTTAATTGATAATTTCTTTAGCACTGAAAAAAAAAAAAAAAAAAAGTTCCTGCTCTTTATAACCCACTGTTTGCTACATTGTCAAAAGTTGTATTTAATTTTTATCTTTCTATATTATAATAACACTTAAGGACATTACAGAGCAGGACAGTGTTGTTGCATGAGCACAGAAGAAAAAACAGTCTTTGCCCCAGAGAGAGATATAAATGGTTATAAAAACAGTGATAATTCATTCTTCTAACACTTTTGTGAAGTAAGCAAATATGATTATCATCCTCATTTTACAGATGGGGAAGTATATCATGGAAAGGTTAGGTGATTTATCTAATAGCATGCAGCATGTCAGTGACAAGAAAAGACTAAAACGCTTGATTTCAGAACCAGGCACAGTTCTCTAGTCTATAATATGAATCATTAGCAGCAAAAACAGAAATGAGCACCAGCGATTCTGACACAACTGGTTAAAAAATTCTATAAAACAAGAATTTCCCAGGATTATTCTGATCTTTTGTCAATAATTCAAATCCCTAAACTGAGAAATCTTGAATTTTCAAAACGTGCTTTCAAACAAATAAACTGATGTCCCCCCAGTGTGCTGCTTCTTTTCCATTCCCCATTTTCAAAGCATGATATCTAAAAATATTTACCTAAAGCGGCAAAGATTGACGTGCCATATATGTTTACCATCTGTTGCTGATGAAACCCAAGCAGCCACCCCTGCTCTGAGCTGTGTTTCTGGGACATGTCCCCAGATGGGGATGGCCTGAGTTGGTTTCCAAGCCAAGCCAGCTCTGTGCATGTCTCCCATGGGCCCCCATGCATGGTGGGCTGCATGGAGGGAAGAGACTTCTTCCTACCACTGCTGCAGGTAGCCTGGGAGACGGACAAGCTGGTGCTTTGCTCTGCCACCACCTGCCAGATGTCCCTGTGGTGGGACATCTTAGGGGTCCTGTCTGAGGTTTAGGACATGTGTGTGGTGAGCTCCAGACCAGCATGCCTACATCCCTTCAGAAAGCCATGTCCTCCGCTTCAAGGTGCTGAGCTTCAGTGAGTCCAAACTCTTTGAGCTTCCTTTCTCTTTGCTGTCATCATAGTTCATCTGGTATCACGGTAGAAGACGCTTTCCTGCGGCTTCAGGCCACAAAAAAATGTTTGTCTGTTTTCTGAAAGACAGTTAATATTTAACTGACTCAAAGTAACATCCCACCCCAGCTGATAGATGTGAGACCTCAGGTTTAGCCACAGCAAGGCACCCCTTCCAGCCTGCTGGAAGAACCAGGGCAGGCACTCGGCCTGAAGTGCCAGCATGTCCTTTCTGCACACTCACAGCTCCCATTCCAGCTGGAAATGTCTCTCTAGGAAATGGAGTCCAGAAAAGTCTCCTCTGTCACGTACCCCAAAGGGCATCATTGTTTATTTCCTCTTTACCTTTTCACCTCTGCTTGCCCTGTTTGTAATGTGGAGTTTATGATGTAATTATAACTCACACAGCTGAAATTGTCCCCTTATCACCAGACTGATTACACTTAACAAGGCATAAACTCCCTCTCTCGTTCTCTGCCAGGAGTCCAATTTTAAGCTCTAATTGTTTTATAGGCCTTTTGCACTCAGGAGAGGAAAAAAAAAAGAAAAATTGGTTGCCATTTACATATGTTGTGTAAGGCACATTTCTCACCCTCCCATCCACATGAATGCCTCTTGGGGACTGCCCAAATGACCAACAACCCTACAGCTTATATGCCTCAGCGCTTTCCTAATGACTGCTAGAAACCTCAGCCTTTCTCCTTCTCAAGTATAAACTCTTTCTTAGAGGTGAACAGTGAGAGCCCCTTTCCAGGATGAGAACCATAGAGCTTCTGCTCAGGGTCAAGCACAACTGCCCAAGAGTAGACAGAGCTGCCAGAAAGCGGGAGAGCACTCAGCTCTGCTCCATGTGCAAGGGCTCAGCAAGTTCACTTGGTCCAGAGCTAAAGAAAGGCATGCAGGGTGTTACATGGGCCAGCTAGGAGATCTGGATCTCTAGGACAGTAGTGGTAGGATTTCACAAACAGCACTTGGCTTATTCAGAGACAGTCTTGACATCTTTTCCAAGCGTTTTCCCTTTGGCATCTTTACCTGCTTCCCATTTTCCTCCTTGAAAAAAAAAAAAAAAAAAAAAGAGGGTAAAAAGTGACCGACACAGACGAAAGGCATGCTTATTGCTATCTTCCTTTGTAATAACTTAACTTATAAGCACAAATGAAGTCTGGCCAACCCTTCGGAAACACCTTAATTAAATGCAATGACAAGTCATGGAAGTGCCATTGCCATGCAGTCTTGCCTTGCAGAAGTGTTAAAATATGCAGACTCTCTGTCACTTGCTTATTCTGTTCAGGCCTTGTTTGATTATGGATTACATGTATTCCAGAAGCACCTATGAACCAGTCATAAAGTGGGTTGTTCACTTGCTAGGTGCCGTACAAATCCAAAGCAGCAGAGAATTCATGCTGCACATGGTTCATCCAGGGTCTCAGTAGGTACCATTTCTGCCTACAAATCCCAGTAGGCCAGGCTGAAAAAGTGCAAGGAGGAATGCACACACAGGCAGGGCAAAGCAAATGTCAGATCAGTCTCAGTCTTGTTTTTATTCTGTTCTGTTCTGAGCAATAAGCCCATGTGGATTTATAGTTTTCAAATGGAAATGCACTAAAAGAAATGAGGCAACATTACAAGATGGGACCTGAGCAAGGAAGGGAAACAGGAAAGGGAAGGAGGAGCCCATGGAGGCAGTTTTCACAACTTTTAGGGCTCAGGATCACAGCATACAAAGCTGATCCTGCTGTATTTTTTTTAATTATTATTTTTATTTTTGGTAGTAGTACTGTGCTGTCTGCCTGCATCTACCTATTACAGGCCATGTTCAGATTTCAAGGATATACTTTGGGTCTTTTGGTGCGTGTACAGCACCTTGCACGGTAAGAGGCTTTGCGACCTGAGCAGATACACTGCTGTAATACAAGCACTGGGGGGTAACACAATGCTAAGAGAATGAGCTCATGTAAGGGAGGGCTGGGTGCCCCATCAGAGTAAGGAGCAGAGGCCACTGCAGGGAGAACACTGGTGTCATACTCAGAGTAGAGAAGTCCCTGCTGACAGATTTTTCTTTCTTATCTGGCCCTCCTCCAGTTCCTTTGGCTGCTCGAGCTGGTTTATTCTGCAATAGTTTTTTCTTTTTTTTTTTTCTTCTTTCCTCCCCAAGCTCACTTGGCCCTAGGGAAGTTCAGTGCCCTATTTGCAGTCCAAGAAAACGGCCTTTCACAAAATCCAAGCCAGATGCCCAGCTGGTGAACAAATCACATAGCTCAATTGATTTCTGTGGTGCTATGACAATTTATAGCAGCTGAGGCTCTTGTTCTGCAAACTGCAGTGACTTTGGAGAGGAACCTGGAAGGGCTGCATACACCATAGACTGAGGATGTATATCAGTGCATGACAGATTAGGAGGCGTTTTGGAGACAAATGCAGTGAAGCAAAGCTGAGGAGCACAAGTAAAGCAGGTGGGCTGCTAAGAGAAGAACACAGAGGAGAACTGTGGTTTAGGTGTGATGGAAAATGATTAAACACACCGAGGCATGCAGGCTTGCTTTCCTGACACACTTGCTAACATGGTGATCATAGAGAATGAAAATGCACCAGATGCAGTTCTATCAAACCCCGTAAGGATGGCATTTTGTAGAGCATCTTGTGGATTCTTACAGCAGCAAAACAAATTCAAGAGGGCATAGATGTGGGTATGATAGAGTGTGAAGCCTGGCTACAGGCCACGCAGACTGGTACTTGCCCAGTAAGTCCATCAGGAGCAGTGTGGCAGGGAGCCTGCTGTTGTTCCATTGTTTATTCTGGTTTCATTAATATCTTCATTAAAGATCTTGAACAGTTTGGAGGAATGACCAGAGAGGATGTGTGAGCCTGCTTTCAAAGGCAGCCAAGGAGGAGAAATTACGAACTAGGAGCAGGAGAAACTGAAACAATGGGAAGAAATTACCCAAATGAAACATTCAGCTTGACAAAAAAAAAAATGTAACTGAGGAGGTCGAGGGAGGGAGGAGGAAAACAACCCAAACCACAGGTGCTTAATGGGAAAGAGAGAGCTGTAAGACTGGAAGGTGACTAAGTGTCATAATTTGGCAAGTCAATGAAACACCCTTCACCATGCACAGAAGCACTGTATACATTATGCACCAGCAAGTCCTGCTCTTTTTTCTCTGCAGATGCCACGCCTGAACTATTATTTTCAGTATTGAGCACTTCAATACCCAGAAGCTATCGACAGAGCAATATACATTGATTACCAGAATGGAGACATCTAATTACAAGGAAAGGTGGAAAGAGCAAAGTATGTATCAGTTCACTGAGCAATGACTAAAAACAAATAGGATAATTGCTGACAAGTAGTCAGATATAAAAGAGGGACTGCAATACTACCCAAAAAAAAAAAAAAAAAAAAAAAAAGCATAACAAGAGATAAAGAAAAAATAAATCATAAACTCTCAGAAAACTTTACTAGGTAATGATAATATGTTCCTTTGTGTAATAAGTTTCCCCTAGGGAAGACAGCGGATCTTTGTGACCTGAGATATTGAAAGGTGCCATAAATCACCAGTAAGTGTTTTGTAGGGAGCATAAGTGTACTTGCTAGAGTGGAAGAGTTTGTACGTTTGGGAGTCTTCTTCATTGAAAACAGAGATCAACACTGTAAAAGACTAGAATGGCCAGCCTTGCTGCAAGTCAAGATCAGGGTATTATTAGCAGTGTGGCAAAAAGTCAGCTCTGGTGGCAGGACTGGATGTGTTTGCCTGGGCTGTGCAAAGCCACAGCATGCATAGTAGGTGCCTGTGTTTGCCTGGCTGTGGCCAGTGCTCTTCTGTGCCAAAGCAACGTGCGCTGTGCATGTCCACATCAGGGAGTGCCACCCAACCTCCCTTCTTGTTAAGCCAGTGGTGCAGTGCCACCCCAAGGACCATCTTCTGCCTGAAGGAGAACCATTCTCCATGCAGCTCCCATATGGACAGAGATGGGGGCCTGATTCCCACTGCATACCAAGTGTATGTGGCTGAGTGCATTGGAAAAAGCACTTATAGCACTGCAGTTGTTTTCCAGCCTCTCAGGAAGGTGAAGAACACAGTCCCCTCCATCCCCCTGCAGAATGAGGTCCCATAACACAACTGCCTGTTCCATTTCACAGCACAGAGCCAGCTCAGCATGGGCCCCACACAAGCCAGCAGCAGAGCAGAAGTGGGATCAGCCACAGAATGGAGGCACAGGTACAGGTGTGGCTGACACAGGTCCACCTCCAGTGAAACTGTGCTGCCACACCAGGGCTGCAGTCGCAGGAGAAACTACCTACAGGCAGCACAGACAGCTAGTAAATAAATTGCCAATTGTTTTTGCTAAATTTTCCTTGTTTTTGTTTTTGTTTGGGGGGGGTTGCAGATATTTCTCTAGGCTTATGGGGTCTTTTCTTGACGTAGACCATCCACAGCCTTCAAATCGTCTCAGGAGGAGGTGAGTTTGTCCTCCCCAGGCCAAGCTGCAGATGGCCTCTTCCTAACCCCAAACCAAGACCAGCCAGACTCATCTCTTCACTACTACCAGCCTTGCATCTGATGAGCTGCTTTTATTTCTGTGGCTTTGTAGTCTCCTGCTCCATAAATTACATGAGGAGAGGAAGGACACCCCGTTTGACTCTCAGTTACACAAGACAGGAGAGGGTTAATCTGTAAGCTGTATGAATGAGAGCAGAATCTGGCTTTATTCTTCTCTTCATACTTCTCGCTCTCCTCTTCATTTTGCTGTTATGAAAGGCCAGAAGGACACAAAAGCCCATATATTTCTTCCCCTTCAGTCGATATGATCTGCGCCCAAGGGACTCCTCCCTTTTGCATTACCACAATTCCCAGGCCCTGCTTCCTCCAGGCTCTCCTTTTCCATTATTCCCCAATTATTATGTCTGATAAAAAATCAATTATTCCATTCAATCTTCCCCAGACAGCTCCAATTCTGAAAGGAAAGAACATGCCTAACCTGCTGCCAACCTGTGCTAAACACTTCCGCTAAAGAGAAATCTCTTAAACCAGCCCAGGAATTTGGAGCCAGATTCAGGCCCATCTGAAGCACACAGAAACCTCCTCATTTCAGAAAGAATTGTGCATTTTTTGTAGCAGGTATGGTTATTTTTCAGAGTGCAGTGATCTGAACTGTCATGCAGTAAATAGAAGAGTTCCCTTTCCTTTTCTCTTTTTTCTTTCCTTCCCTCTTTTTTTTTTTTTTTCTTTTTGTCATTGTCTGGAAATTCAGTCTGGAAATTCAGTGATGGAACAGGCAAAGAATTCAGCCTTAACTTAGCATTAGCTCTGGCACTTCTATGGCAGCTCTGATTTGCTGGAAAGAGAAACAAATTCAGCTCCATTTTACAAATGAGATTGTGGGTGCAGCCCATGATCCAATATGCAAAGGCACTACCAGAGAAATGGGAGAATCTGCAGGGCCATTTTAAGGATGTGCTGGCGCTTCGATGACTGGGGCCCCTCTTGATGCCATTTTTGAAGAATACCTGGCAAAACAGCCAACGTATCTGCAGCCAGCATTGCAAATAAGAAGCAAATTAACAGTGCATATCTGCAAAACACAGAATGTACATCCATCTTGATTCTTTACGAAGCACTAATAATTGCTTCGATTAAATCTTAAGGTCCCATTTAATCTTTTTACAGATGCACAGAAAATGTGGAGCACTAGAAGCTGTAACATGCATTATCATGTGTGAGCAATTAAAAAGCCAGTGAGGGCCTGCTAAAGGATTCAAAGTCCTGCAAGAGAGCACCAGGCAGAAGATAAACCACTTTGCTTATCTGAACAGGATTCTGGTCCCTGCAGCTCCGTCCTGTGTACAACACATGGCAGCTGCTGCGACAGCTGATGAGCAGCCCTTCCTGTTTTCCCACTGTTTTTCAGGCACTGCACACCTTCTGTTTCATCTCCCTGCTACCCATGGCACTGGCTTGGAGATGTCCTGGTCACAGAAATGGCCAGATTGCCTCCTCTCCAGGACACCATCTCAGGTATGGTGTCACCTTCCAGGTGGTATGACCAAAACCCTCTGGTGCAGCAGGCACATCACTTGTGGGGTTGGCTGGGAGATCTTGGGCCCAGGAGCCACTGTGAGCAGGATGCAGCCAGAGTGCCAAATTTGCGGCTTAGCAGTAGGCTGAGGGACAAATATTTGGACTACAAAATAAATCTTGCAAATTGCCAGGGAGAAAGATTTGAAAGTGCTCCATCTACCTGCTGCTTTTTATCAGGGGTATGAGTTTCACAAATCAGCATTCATTTGCAACCATAACCTGAAGGGAATATTTGCTGGAGATACAGCCTTCCATAAAGCTTTTGGATTAAAAGACATGGATATTTGCACATGCCATCTTATTTCAAAAGCTGTCAAAACATCACTAGCTGATGCATTAGTCAGGAAACTAAGTTTTCAAACAACTGTGTAGCATCTCCTACTTTTGCAGCTGGATTTTTTAGAAGAAACAGCTCAAACTGTGCAGCCATATGCCTAACCTTGTAGGATTTATATGTCTGCTCACAATGGCCTTTAACTAGGAACATTTATTTTATGAAAAAATAAAATAAAATAAAATTCACAGAGCTTAAGCAGACAAGATACAGCTGACCAGCCCCAAAGAAAGAGACATTTCAATCATATCAGCAGCTCATCAGGAGCCAAGGCTGAGCATTGTGCTGTAGTGCTTCTTGGTCTACAGCAAGGCCAACATTTTAGCTACATTACTTTGGCGATCCTGGGGATTCTCCCTTGCTTATTGATGTTCTACCCTTTAGGTCATGAAGTCATGGCTGCTGCAAGTAGCAGAAAGGAGAGGGAGCAGGAAGACCAGCAGACCTGGAGAGATTGCAATCTGGTGTGAAAAAGAAATGAGTTCCATCTCAAATGAAAAATGCAAGGGGAATGTGGAGGGAGAAGAAAAAAAAAAAAAAAAAAAAAAAAGTGATCTGCAACAGACATTCAAAGAGAGGGAGGAAAAAATCAGAAAATTGTAGAAGTGAAGGAGCCTTGGCAGTGACAGATAGTAAATTCATATGCAAGCAGGCCATGAAATATGACATGACAAAAAGCCGGAGGAACTTTGTCTTCACAGCCAGGCCATGGCTGCTGCAGAGGAAAGGAGTCACTGCTTGCACATACAGGCTCGTCTTCTCCTCCCCTAACCTCCCCTGCTAGGGCTGGCAGCAGGATGGGGCTGTGCACCAGTGCTGTGCCAAAGTGTGGTGCCCACTTCTGCTTTGCCTATGGCAGCCTGTTTCAGCTGGTAAAAGGAGACTTCTTAGGATGGACTAGCACAGGAGAAAGAAGTTATCTGACTGGTTTGTAAGAGCAGGAGCAGCAGCTTACACTTCCTGCAGCAGGTCATTTTCCTCCTGTCCCTGAGGTGCTGCGGGAGGTAAAAGCCCTTTCCACCCAGCCAACACCCAGAGCTGAGAGGTTCCACTCTGCTTTTAGCAGCTAAGCACCAAAAGTATGTGCCTGAAGTGAACAGAGTTCAGTAGAGAGCTGTTAAGAAAGAAAGAAAGGGGAGCTGATTTACAAAGGAATAATAAAGGAGCTTATGTTTAGCTTGGCTCAACAGTGACTGCAAAGGGATTAGCAGATAACCAAAAGAGGTTGCAGTCAATAAAGAGGGATCTGGGGGATGGAGAGGAAGGTTTGTGGGGATGGGAAGGGGAATCACTGCTTGACATAGTAGCAGGCTGAGAATGACCCATACTGAGAATTTCCACCAGAGATGTCTACAAAGGCAGAGAAGTCCTTGGGCAAGCACTTGTTCTGGCTGATACCCAGATGTTGTGCTGCTGCGATCCTCACCACATGGGGCTGTGTCTTCCCAGTGAAGAAGAGAGTTAGTCCCACTCTGAACTGATGCTATGGGCGATTTCATTAAAGCCACTGGCTTCACCAGAACTGGGATTCAGCCCTGTGCAGTGAAGGCAGCTACCTAATGCAGCAGCAATAAAATGCATCCCTTTTCTGACTGTGCCAGTACTAGCAACCTTCCAGCTAACATCCCACTGCAGAAATGGCCTGCTCAGATTCCAAGACTCCAGGGAAAATTGCCCAGAACATGTTTCGAGAAGAGCGTGTGGCATCGTGGGTTAACTACTCCCAGCGCAAAATACTACAGCTGATGCAGTGTGTCCAGGAACCTGTCCTTTGCACATGATCAAGTAGACTTCCCAGGTTTAAGAGCAATAATGCAAATGTTGTTCCATGGATTTTGTTACTCTCATGCATATTCAACATTTATCTATGCCAAAGGACACGAAGATATATTGCATTTTTTCCCAGTCCTCTCAATTCTTTGTGGCTGGGCCTGCTTACTGGCAATGAACTGCAGATACTCCTCATTTCAGCTTGCTCCCCACTGGCAGAGCAAACAGGCAAATGCACACTGAAAACCAATTCACCCAGGTGGTCCTCCATAAGCGGAGGTGTGGAAGTCACTTTTTGTGACATCTCTGCCTTCTGCATGACCATGCTCCCAGATTTCAGTCCAGCTGAACAGCAAATAAAAACATAACAGCAGGAGAGGGTTGTAATATTCACTTTGTACACGGTTTTCTGTCACATCACAGCTCTCATGGAGCTGCAGTGATATTTGTGATTTTGTCTGTTGAGTCATATATCCTCTCCCTCCTCTCTCCTTTTGAAAAAGCACGTGGTCATTTGAGAACTCTGGGATGGAAATGAGGTCCTATGAAAATCGGGGCCAATGTAACGGATGGAGCCCGGATCAGCCCTCAGCCACAGCAGCCACCCAGCACCTTGTTCTGCTTTCTGCTGGTACATATCTCCTGCTCTTTATGTGGGAAGACCTTTTGGCAGACGCCTCCAGGCTGCTGTAGCTGGCAATGTCCTTTTCCAGCCCAAGTAACTGGGCATCATTCACTGCTGAGGGAAATGGAGAAATTAACCAGATCAGTGTCTGTGAACAGCCAAGACTTTGGAAGCAGTTCAGAAGACCATGAGACACAAAAGTTTACATTTCACCAATATTATTGGATCTATCCAAGGGTTGTGACAGTTAAGAACAGCTTCATAGGAAATGCAACTTCCATATAGTGCAATGCACATAATGTATAACAGACTCTGAGGAAAACTATCAGCTAGTCCTGTGTTCAGGAAAAGAATCAGTACTTATTCACTGAATGGGGGGCACGGCGGAAGAAAGGATGAGCATCAAAAGATCAAACAAGAGTTTTTTCCACATAATACCTTCCTAAAACACTATGCATCAAAGCACTTAGCAAAATCTGTCTTCTCCAATATATGACTGATTCATTCCTCCGCAGCAGAATAATGCAGAAAACAGAGAATGCATACTTCCATGTCTTCATAGCACCCATCCAGCTCAAACATGTATTAATCAAACACATCACTTAAACATCCCCTCACACGTCCAGCCATGGTATATACCCAGAAGATACATAGGACTGATCAGAGTTCATCAGCAAACTGACACCAAATGCTCCACAGCTCTCGGAAACAACATGTTCTGCACCTATGTCATTTCTGGAGCAAATCTGGGATGTCTGGTCCATCTCTGGACATGTTCCCTACCTTTGTACTCCCTGTGTTGATAACAGCAGGCAAAGTTGGGAAGATTGCTGAGCTATCAGCTCTTTCACCCAGGCTGAAACCTCCTTTGGAAGGAGGAATCTTCTACAAGGCTGAGCTCCAGACAGAGCCCCCGGAGAGCAATGCCATCAGCCTGGACCCATGGAGTTCAGCACAAGCAAATCCCTGCTCTGGCAGTGAGGAATACGGCTGCTCAGAAAAGCCCACGGACAACAGGGCTCTGCATCACATCCAGGAGGCAAACAGAGCTCAGCATAAGAGGGTAAGATTTTAAAACAACAAGACGGCCAGCTGCCTGCCTGTCTAATCAGTTAGCTCAAGCAAAGGTGTGCCTTGAAAGCCAAGCCTGTGCTCCGTCAGTCCCTGTACTTTGACCTGCTGACTAAAATCCCTGGGTGGGCTTCGTGGAAGACTGGAGCCAGATGCCAAAATGCTGCCCCTGCTTCCCCTCACATCTTTCTGGGCAGGGCCAGATCCAAAACAGCCCTGTAACCAGCTCAGCCCGCTGCTGCTTGCAGCACCAAATGCACCCCACACAGCTCCCTTCCACCTAGCAGGGCTGAGCAAATGGGGCTCCAGGTTAATCTGGTTTGGGGCTTGCAAAGCATGCTGCAGGGAGAGGGATGTTCTTTGGGAGCCTCCACCGGTGTCTCCTTGCCTGAGCAAGGAAGAGAAGAAAGCTGGGGAGCACCATCCTCCCTGTGGTGGGGGTCTTGCAGTACCCAATGCAAAGCCAGTGAGGGGACCCACATACTTCAGCC
This sequence comes from Alectura lathami, assembly GCA_013399715.1. Classification (NCBI taxonomy): domain Eukaryota; kingdom Metazoa; phylum Chordata; class Aves; order Galliformes; family Megapodiidae; genus Alectura; species Alectura lathami. The sequence continues at coordinate 110,839 of VXAV01007758.1, read as the reverse complement.
TTCAGTATTTGCACTGAGCTGCTGATCTCCAGATATGAGAAAATTCAGCAGCATTGAAGTCCCAGGGGAAACAAGAGGTGAGCAAACCTTGGCTGAGCTCCCGTCCTCCACCTGCTCAGGATCTCCCCAGTGAAAAGCTGAGCCACGTGGCTGGAGAGCTTCTGTTTCCCTTCCCATCCTTTGCCTACTCACTGGCAACAAAAAAAAAGGTCAAAACAGGGAAAGAGGGAGATCCCACAGCCCCAGCCAGAGAGAATGGGAAGAATTGCTCCCTAAAGACAGGTAAAGTGGTGGAACTTGGTCTTTCATTTTTAGCAGAGAAAGAGCAGCTGCGATCCCACCTGATCCTCTTAACTCAAACTTCTGGATTTCAGTTTCTGAGGATTTCAGTCTACTGTCAGTTTCAAATGCATTCCCATCGCAAGTGCACAGAACACCCAACACTGTATGTCAGCGCTAGTTTAAAGGAGTCAATTTAGTTACATTAATTTATGCCTAGAAGAAAAGATACTAAAACATTTCTTTGGAAGTAAGGATTTGATAACAAGGGAAATTAAACAGATGCAAACTCCCAGAGATTGCTGCAGTAAGAGGAGCCAGGTTACTTTTCATCGTCTATGAATCCAGCACATCAGATTCTTTTTTTCATTCATTTTTCTATAATTATTCCTGTATTTGCCAATTACTGGTACCACAGCATCATGTGTTCAAACAAACTCACGTCTTCCCGGCCTGTCTTTGCACCTTATTAGATCCAGCAGTGAAATCATCATGCTAAATTTGTGCCTTCCTGTTTATTTCTACTACGCCAGATTGCAAGGAGCTGTAGACTGTGTGTTCTCTATAAATAATGATAGCGCCTTGCATTTATATAACCTTCCATCTGTGGATCAAAGAACTACACAAAACAAGTTTGACGTTCACAGTATTATCTTTTTCACTTCGAGCACATGGAGAGAGGAAGCACAAAGTGAGAGGTCCCCATTTACAAGCTAACTTCATTGGCTAGGGAAAGGCTTCTTTTGATACTCTGATTTGATAAGCCCAGGGTGATTTCAAAGTTTTGAGACCACACCTGAAATGAAGAGGGTAAGTACCCAGAACCCTCTAGACACCATCCTTACCAAAAGTCCAAGACATCACTGCCTATGCAGGTTTTGCTACAGGGAGACGATGAGGGAGTACCTGCCTCGCTTCTGCAGGCAGACGCTGGGTCTTCCTGGGCAAAGCAGGAACTATGCCAGCTGGGCTGCTGGCCCAAGCAGACACACCACCTCTCAGAGGGGGCTGGTGAAGTGCATGACTGCTCTAGGATTAGGTGCTGAAAGCCAAATACCAATAACAGGGAGAGACAAACATAGCAAAAATACCCTCCTAAACAGCAAGCCTGGAATGACTGCTCAGCAAAGCCCATGTAGCTTTTCTGGCTGTCACCTCTGTGACTGCATGAACAAAATCATTTCTGAGTCAGCAGTCACCTCCTATTCCCATGCTTTTCATCAGTGCCTTCTTGTTTTCTCCCTCTAGTACACACAGCTTAAAGTCTCTGTGTCAGGAGGTAGCACCTCAAGTGAATGGCCTGGAAAATGCTCAAGGTGCTATTTTTTTTTTGGTGACAGTTTAATGCTTACATGTCCTTAATGCACAGGGGAAAGCCAGGGTGGGAGTGAAGGAGAGCAGAGATGCCCTGTAAAATATCAGTGATAACTTTTAAGTTTCTGAATGGAATTTCAAGGAGAAAAGAGCAAACTAGTTGGCAGAGGAAACTGCTTTTAGTCTAAGTATTTGCTTTCCAGCTGGATTCTTTAAGTCTCCTTTAAAGAAATCTTACATTGCTCTCTCCCTCCACTTTTAGACATTGCTTTTCCCTTTGAAAGCCTGCAACATGGTGATTTTGAGGAGCTCTTCCTTTATCCACAGGCTGGAGATACATGCCAAATAAATACTCTGTATCTCCCAATGTGTTCTTATCCATCAGAGAACAAGTATGGCTTTAGGCAGCATGAAATTGATTCTGCATTTTGTATTGCTCTCTCCTTCTCCCCTTCTTACCAACTGGCCCCAGAACACCCCCACTCTCACACACACACACCAAGGCACGGAATTTTTCTTTCATGGTGTGGAATCACCTCGGAAGAGTCAGAGTTTAAATATGGCTGAGGGAAATGCATAGATAAAGAGCTTGCAGGCAGCTAATCTGTGCAAGGAAGCTCAATGCAATATCCTTAAATAAGGAAAACGGCGCTGCTGGCAATGACTATATTAAGCCAAGAATATACTTTAAATTAACTTTGCTAGAATATTGTAAAATCACTGGATAAATTACACATGTGATAGCAGACTGATCCACATTTTCTCCATATGACTCAGTATCCTACACCTCGTAAGTGGGATGCCAAATTCCACAAGCTCCTGACCCAGCCAGCCCTACCTTAAAACCACAACCATCCCCAGACCTCCTGTCTTCATTTACTTCTGTGTATTCCCCAGACACTGCTAGGGTAAGACATCAACAAAGCAAGTTATGCAGGTTGCTGAGGAACAGTTTCTTAGTTTTGTACAGTTTTAACTGGGGAGTTGAAAATCTTTGCAAATTAACAGTCAGATTTGCAACACATTGTACTCATGTCTTCTCACCTGTTTTATAATTATGGAGCCTGCCCAGGAGCTGAGTCAAGGCATATTTTCTCATCTAGCAATATATGGTGCCCTCTTAAAGACAAGGCTTTTTATCTGTATGATTTTCCACTGCTCACAGCAAGTGGACAGCAGGAGAAGCTGCTGATTTCCCCATCATTCATTCTTGGTGGGCTGTTCTATTTCCTGCCTCCCTCCAGCACCTTTGCGCTGTCTCCAGAGATGTCTGGTCCTTGGAGGACATGCAGGGCTGACAACCCCAGGTGTCCCAGAGATGGTCCTGCTACAAGTTTGCAAGATCTTCTAGCACAAATGGATGACCCAGCACTTGGAGGGGTTGTGGTGGAGCAGAAGATAGCCCTCTGTCACTCACACTGGGCCCGTTCTGATGCAGAAGAATTTCCCTTCTTACATACAAACATACATATTTCAGCTTTCTCTCTGTACCCTCATGGTCCCGGGCTGTGGCTGTCTGGCTGGTGAGGTCAATTGGGAAGCAGAGCTTTCCCACCCTTTTGTGACACAGCAAGAAAGAGGTGGAAGTGCTGAAGCTGTTGAGGCTGCTCGGTCCCTCCAGGCACTGCACCAAGTTGGCCAGGTGGGCTACTTGGCCCACAGGGAAGCACAGGTTGAGTCCTAGGGAAATGGTGGGAATTTTCCAGAAAACTCTGATCCAGATGTTTTGAACATTTTATACATTATGCCCTGCTTTCCCTTTCCAAGCACCATCATCAGTCCTGGGATAGTTTCTCTCTGTTGACCTTGGAAAATCCAGCCGTCCTAACCCAAGGCAGTGGCTGGGACATTGCGAATGCTGAGACAGGCTGGGCACCTCCGTGCTGCTCTTGGCCACCTCAGCCCTGCCTGCAGCATGATGCAGCAACATGCCATCCTGGGTAGTACACTGCCTGTCCCAGGGGCCTTGCCAGACCCACTGCCAAGGAGGTGACAAGACAATTACAAAGAACAACAAAGGAAAGCCACACGCACTGAAAGAGGGAGGGGGCAGAGCTGGCAAGTCACTCCCTGAGGACAATGCAACTCTGTAAGTCTCAACAACACCAATCAAGTACTGCAGATTTTAATCTTCGATGTAATTAACTTTATCCAAACGAGCAGCAGGCTGACTGGCTTTGTTTGGGAGTCTTCTGGCAATTTAATGTGTCTTTAAAATGACTTGGCACTTCTAGAGGAAGAAGAGAGGGAGAAGAAGATTGATGCAGTGCCAGACATTTACTCCCACTAATGAAAAGGAATTGCTCGGGCTGTTTGATCACATATTGCACCCTATTCACTAGGTGCTACTCTAATGGAAACACTGTTGTAACCACTGTGTTTTCCAAACTCCCAGCAAGACTGAAAGCAACCACTTTCTAACACACATGTAGCATGTAGCACTAAGTGAATGGCACAGGTATCTAAAATTACATCTGCAGTGTGTAAAAACGCAATGCTGCATGAAATCTGTCTCACTCAGACTAAGGCAATGGAAATGACAATCCCTGCATTTCTGGGCATCTCTTGGCTCCAGGACTTGCATGATGCCTTGGCCTGGCATGCTGTGCCTGTTGACATGCAAAGGCCAGTGCCAGGAAGGCTCTCTGTTCATTCAAGCTTTTTGTTTGAGAAGAGAATGTATTGCATCCCATGCTAAATGACTTGCTGTGATTGCCTTGGCCATCTCAGAGGTGAAATCAGAGCTTGGAGTGGAGCTGAGGGCTCTGGGAGAGGGCGCGTGTTGGTGGACAGGGGCTAGGAGATACTTTATGGCAATGCTTGGCCATAGATAGATGCCTTAAATGGTACATACTTCCCTGAGAGCAGTGCTTCTTGTTGGCTGGCTCTAACCATGCTCTCAATCCACATCTTATTTCTACCCACAGAAAAATTTCTTAGAGGTACCAATTTTTCCTCAGTGAGTAGCACAAGATTTCTGATGAAATACCTGTGCACAGCCAGGTCTCTATGCTGGGAGCTCTGCATGGTGTCAGCAGACCAGAGCTGAGTTTGTAACCCTACTAGCTGTGTGGGTGCTACTTGTATGGTGCCATGAGGTTGCACATCTCAAGAGTGACACAGGTACAGCAGGACTGACCGTTCAGGTGCAGTAAGCATGGAGTGGCCAAGGAGAAGTGAGCTGCAGTGCCTCAGGGTGCTACGACCTCTCAGTGTAGCTTAGATTTTTTTCTTAACACTCTCCACTTGTTGCACCACTTACAGTTCATGGCTCACACAGCCCATTACTGTCTGACACATTCCTTCCCTGGAGATACAACCATGTTACTGCTCTTGTAAAGGGGGCTACATAGTGGAGGATGCTGCCTTTTGGATGGGATTTAGTGCCTATGAGGTCAGGGTCTTTTTGAAGATCCTGCAGTACCTCCTTCTAGTATCAACACCTCATCTCCTGCACAGTAACCACACGCCAGCTGCTTAGGTGTGCTCTGCTTGGTGCTCCTGCTGAACCTGTGATTTCTTAACTGTCCTCTGATGCTGGAGTTCAGGTCAACCCACATGGCATGTCAGCCCAGGCAACCCCAGTGTCAACACAACAAGGCAAGAAGGCAAGCATTACCTGGAGCAGGCCAGAAGTGTGCCTGAGAAGTCTCTAACACTTTAACAGGGTAGCCAATAATATTTTCATATCCAAGAGTGTTCCTGGGCACTGCTTAATTTACTACTGTAAATGCAGCCATCCTGTCCCACCCTGCTAAAACCATATTCCCTCACAAATATCTTTCCTGATACCTTCACCCTCTCCCAAAGCTTTGCTAATAAACAAACCAATTCACCACCTGTTAGGAGGACCGCTAGACCTGTGAGGATTGCCAATTAAAAAAAAAAAAAGATGCATAGTTGAGATGACATAATTCACAATCAAAACCACAAGAAAAGCCAGAAATGAGGAGGAAAGGGAAGCTACCAGCACTTCAGACCCACAATGTGCTAGGCACTGCTGCCATCAGTCATGACACAGTTGGGTGGGGAGTGCCACATTCCTGTGTTTCAAGGGAAATTACCACTAAGCACAAGTGATGCTGAGCACAAGGGTGGAGGAGAAATCCCAGTCCCCCTGAAGTCAGAGAGGAACCTCTCTGGCTGCTTCATGTTTGGTGTCTCTGCACGCCCTGTCCAGCCAGACACATAACCACAACTCTCAGCACGTGGACCTAGCTGTTTGATCTATCTGGAGAGAGTTTCTAGGATGCTGAGACAGCTTATCCCTGGGCTGTGGTCTGCAGGCATGACTTTGAAGCTAGTGGGAACCTGAGGGTACTCTTTCAGACAGACCAAAGTATCATTTGGTCTCCCTAAGTCCACATTCCTCACTCCTTAATACAAGTGGCCAATGGACACATGCACTCATCTGCACTGAGAGCTTCGCTGGGGGAAGTCAGGCCTCTTTATTGCTCAATAGCATCTTATTTAGCAGCAAGCTCTGCTGAGCTCAGGGTCTTTATCCCAGTGTAAATCACTAATTAAAAACAACATGCTCCACTCTGTTTTAGAGTTTATTAACTTATTTTTATTTTCTAGACAAATCTAAGGATTAACACTTGCTGTTTGTCTGCTTTGAGGCCTTTTTGTTTTGTTTTGTTTAAAAATAGGACATTTATTGAGAAATCATTGACCAAACATAGCCTTGTGCTCCCTGTGAGAATCTGATAACGAGATGAATGCTTGAAATGCTTTGAAATAGACAAATCAATATTACAATATGAAAGTGAGAAAATGATTTAGGGTTAGAGGTGGTAAGCATAGTTCTGATCTCACACAAGACATAAATCAAATGTTATACCATTGGAGTCAGTGCCAGTGTAATGGGGTAGATCTATTAACACAGTCCTGAATCAAACCCAGTAACTGAAAGGGTTGTGGAAAGTGAGAAGGAATGGTTAAATGGGACAAAAGAGCAAATGAAATAATATATGAATCTATTACAGGGTGTTGAAAGAAAAAGTCTAGCTTGCTACTTGCTTAAAATTGAGATGTTGTATATTTCTGCTGCAGGGGAGGGGCGAGTGACTTGGAACAGATTTTTGCATTTATTCCTGAAACGACCTGAAGTGCATCATGTGCATGTAATACAACCAAAGCTCCATGGGGCAAAAAATCTAAGTTCTGTTTCAGAAGAAATCCTTTGAGTCACCCAGTGGTAGAAGGAGGGGGTTTCAAAGCCTAGCTAGCCTAAAGAAGTAGTCTTTGATGCAGCCTTCCCTTGGCCTGGGGAGCTAACTCATCTCTGGCAGATTGCCTTGGGCAGCAGCTTTTGTTGTCTCTAAATATCTCTCTCCATAACAGCCTGAATTACTCCTTCCAGAAAGAAAAGGTTGGTGACCCCTCAGCATTACCCAGGTCTGCAATTGAGCGGCCATCGAGCATGTGGCACCAGTAACAGACTCCCTGATTACCAAAACACTTGTCCAGTCTGTCCTACTTACAGTCTGCCATTTCTTTAGCTACCTTGCAGCAGACTTTTACCTAGCATCACTGCCCTCCCTTGCTCATTCACTTTTTACCCTCCACCATGCAATGCGTGCTTCAATGCGGCAGCATCTGGAAGGCTGTCTATAAAGACAACCCCCTTCCTTCTGTAGACAAGCAGCAGCCATGCCAGGATTAAACTGCTCATTTAAGAGCGATCAAGTTTACATGTGTTGTGTTTTCTTTTATTTTACCAAAGGAAACACATGAGTGAGTGATTAAAGCAGACACTTGGGTCGGCACAATTCATTGAGATTGCTGTTGTTTGCTTTGATGAGATTCCAGTCCGCAGCAAATTTCCTCCCTGTGATTAGCCTGGTGTGGAATACACAATGCTCACTCTGCTGGAATAAGACCTGGGGAGAGCACAGACAGCATGTTTATGCACTGATGTGCTTGATTATTTATTGCAGTATCATCTCGGCGGGATAGCACAGGTTAGCAGAGGGGTTGCAGCTAATCCGCGCCAGAGTTACCATTGAGCCCTTCATCAGGTATTAAGGGATGATCCCAGCTGGGGAAACAGTGCCAGTCCTCACTGAAATGATCACCCCTCTGCACCCCATAAATGCCCTGTGGCAATTTCTAGCTCTATTTGATAGTCCTAGATTCTCACCAGAGATAAACAGGAATTAACTGCAACAATATGTGGCTGCCCACAATGCCTCTCTCCCCCCATCAGGGATTTCTGCCTGCTGGCACACTTCCATAATTTTGCAGAGTTTTTTGTGAAGGGAAGGGTGATCCAAGAAGAAAGACAACAGCCCAGGTGAGAGGGAGGACAGAGCCCTCCTCTTCATGTCCCTGTGTCCATAGGTTTAGGTGGTGGCATCTCCTCCCCACACAGGCATTATTTCCCTATTACCTCAAGGCAACAAAAGAAAACTCACCTCCTGACAAGAAATTAGCAAGAACGGCTGTGCTTCTCTGCTGCAGCATTAGGGATGGACTCAAACTGACTAAAATGCAGCAAGTTCACGACTTGCATGTTCCTGCCTCAGACTGCTCCTCCAGATGCTGCTCCAGCTGTGCCTACCACTCATCTGGAGGACAACCTCCAGGTCACCACCACATGCAGACTAACATGCAGCCTGCAAGGACAGCTAGAGGATGAGAAGTCACACACAACATCCCTCAGACTGTTTGTCATCCAGTGGGACAACTGAGCCCAACTGGAATGAGGGTGACAACGTCTGATGCCCCCAACAAGGCAGGGGCACAGCCCAGCCAGCTTGCCCCAAGGCTGCCTGCTGGCCCCCTCCTGCGAGAAGCACACAGAGCAGGGCCACCATGGTGGCTGCCCACTGGGCAGCCCTCTGGCACCAGGACCAGGACCCCTGCAGGGACCCAGTCTAAAAGGAGCAATGCAGGGGGCAGAGGAAAAGGAGAGAGGGCAGCCGTGCAGCTGGGAGCTGTGCTCATAACACGCAGTGAGTTCAGCTCTCCTGAGAAAGCACAAATGAGACCAAAATTGCTTAAAGCTCATTCTGCCAGCTGGAAGCCTGTCCTTTAGAAACTGAAGCATGAGAAATGAGGGGAAAATCAAGACCCAAAGAAGCTGGTCTAGCAAATTACCAGCCCTACGGAGAAGAGCACCACTTTACATCCTCTTCCCCCATCACCAGCATTTCAGGAGAGGTCTGGCTAAAACTGAACAAGACCCAGCCTTTTCACCTCTCCTCTGTGACCAGCCATCTTTTGTTCTGGCTTGCCATATTCCCCAGGGGTCCCCATGCTTTGCCTGGCTGAGCAGCTCAGCAGTCACTTGCCCAGAGCAAGATATTTCATTATTTATGCATATAATCTGTTTTTGAAAGCCAGGGTAATGATCCACCTGGACTCCCCCAGCACAGGCTGCAGCTGTTCTCCCTATCTGCCTCTGCAGGTTTCCCTTCCACTGTACCCTTTGCTGCAGAGCGGTCTCTTGGTGAGGGGCACCCACTCTCCCTGGTGACCACAGCAGTTCCTATAAAGCAATGGGAGCAGTTCCAGCACTGCAGGAGGTGTGACAAGCTTTAATTTGGCTAACAAGTCACACAAAAGTAACTCAGCTACAACTCAGATATTAATAGTTCAAGGGAAAACAAAATGATGTTTAAATAAAAACGAAAATGCTAGGGATAACAAGCTTTGCCAACACTAATCCACTGTAGAATAGTCATGCTAAAACGCTGAGTGTTTTACGGACTTCGTTCCTAGAGAGAGGGAGAGAAATTTTGATCCAGCATCCTGGATGGCACCACAGTCACCTTCACCAAGACCATTGCCATTGTGTCTTGTCAGTACAGCAGGAAACCAACAAAACCTTGGGCACGTGGAGGTCCTCCAGTGCTGACAGGGCTTGCTCTGGTCCTGGCAGCATGGCTCGCCATGCTTGGCCCACCCTGCCAGGAGGGCTGGATCCCATGAAGCACGAATTTAATCTTGTTGCATCTTGTGCCCTGTGTCAAGCAGAGCCTGGCCACACTGGCCTCGTGCGACTGCTTTGTTTGCAAGGAACTCCCAGCTTTGCCTGCAGCTCACCTGTATTCCAAACTCAGGCCACCTCTGAGCAAATGTCCTGCCCCTGCAACGGCAATTTGGCCCCACCTGCTCTGTGCCAACAGAGAGATCCTTGTGTCTTAAAGGGAGCTTCAGAAGAGCTTTATCCCTGGCAAACAAGGCAGGGGAGATAAGAGAGAAAGGCATTCCCTTTGGAAAACAGGTTCATATAAGTCACCAGCCCCTCAGAATCAGACGTTGCTAACTTTACAACAGTACATAGCATGGAGGAGGCTGTAAGAGGGGGATCCTGCATTACAACAGCATCCTCTTCTATGTGCATTTAGCTTCTTCAGAGAGCAACGGGGAAGCCAGGCTGGACTGGACTCAGGCTGGTGTTTATGTTTCAGGCACACGGAAAAATGCCAGCACTAAAAAGACCCTCCCTAAGCGAGGGTTTTGGTTCTGCTCATTTTCTGAGCTGATTTGCCCACAGTTCCTGGCCTTTAGAAAGGATGAAATGAACTGAAGGAAAGAAGACCTGCACGCAAAACCGTCAATCATTCTCACTCTTAGATCTATTGTTTGATTTGTTTGGCAATTCTGGTTTTTGCTATCACTTTGTAATTACAATATTGTACAAAGAGTAAGATAACATTCAATCACTGTAAAATAAGATTTAATTATGTCATGATGAGATTCATTAGTTAATATTTGTATAGCACACTGAACATGTAAGGTGGTTAGTCAGTGCTAAGTTCTAATATTAGTGTTTCAGAAAACAGAAGGGGATTCACTTTTGGGAGAGGTAAAAGCATGCTAAACATATGCATTTGGGGTGGATTTTCAGCTGGAGTACACAGTGCTGGCTCTTTACCTGGGCCACCTTTGCACCTCTGTCAGGAGTCTTGCCCTCATCCTGGACCACAGTTATGCCACGAGGCCCTCAGTGCTGGGGCTCTGATGAAGCCAGTATGGGGCACGAGATTTTTCTTTATTATTTAGCATGTCCAGTGCTAGGATTCCTTAACCTCTTCACCTTCCACTCTCCAGGATTTCCACAGCTCCAAAGATACTGTGTGAGTATGTGGTGAAGAGCAATCCCAGCCTCTAACCCAATGCTTGCAGTAGTTGGGATAGCATTTGCTCTGCGAAGAGCAGGAACGCCACAATGCTAATCTGGGTGGCCAGGCTCAGGGATACAGGCAGCTCGGGGACACAAGCTCTCAGCTTTGCAAATCTTCTACTAGCTCTGCTCACATTGTAGCATATTTACAAAGGCAGTAGGCACTTCTCCACAGAGCAAAGGAAAGACAGGAGAGACTTAATGGGCTTTCATTTAGCTCTGACGTTATTCCTCACCTGTGGCGGTTACTACCCTGTTGGTAGCAGCTATCGCTTTTTCAGTGACCTACAGCACCGAGTAAAATAAAACCAACATTAGGGATGTATTGCAGGCCATCAGTTCTGGCATACCCGCAACTTTCTTTCTAGGCCCTCAGACATACAGAGCGAAAAACAGAAGATCCCTGACACTTTTGCTTCAACAGTCTATGGAGAAGCATGGAAGATGCTGCGGTCCCTCTAGCGGTTTCACTTTGGCTATGGCCCCTAGGAAGCAATGAATGTGTAATAAGATCCACTAAGAACTATGCTATGAAAATGTACAGGCTGTAGGGAAAATGCACTTTGGGGAAGGAACCTATTAATAGTTAATAATGAGCGTCTCCTAAAGTACACTGAAGGGGCTAACCTAATGGTGTGCAAACTTAACTTACAGGAGAATGCAGAAAAAAAAAAAAAAACGTTACATGGCCATGTCACTATTAGCTGACTATCTGCACCCCAACCTGTCATCTCTCTGTTGTGCAAAATATCACAATTCTACCACTCTGAGAAGCAGCCCTGAGGCTGCAGTCTCCTGAAACCAGCTGCCCTGACCTCCTGGCTTAGCTTCAGCACCCCAGAGGCAGAAAGCCTGCAGTGACAGGGCAGCCAGTGCCCCAAAAGGTATTCTTGACAGAGCTACCCAAAAGAGAACAGCCCTTACGACACCAAACACAGTGGGGTTGTCCCTGTCTGCCACAGGGGAACTTGCCGAGTTCCTGCTTGCATCTGTCCTCCTGAGGTTAAGCTTGCACAGTGTGTCCCCTTAACTCACAGTCCTTCCTTACTGCTCCAAGAAGAGTGCTGTCAAAGGCATTCACTCATTTTCATCCTCCCCGTCCTCTCTCAAGCATGCAAGACAGCGTTCTTTCTAGCAAACCAGCGTTCAGCTCTCAGTGCCCAGTCCTCCCCATTAACTGGGTGGCACAGGGGGATTTATAGAGCCATCCACCCCACTGCAGTGTCCCTGCCTGTGTACACTGACATGTGCCACATTCTCCAGATCCATCACTCAGCCTCTCCAGGTTCACTTATGCCACCTTTAGGTACAAGATCACCGTGCTCAGGCAGACTGAACAGGGAGGCAGGGGAAGAGGAGCACAGGGAAGAGGAGCACAGGGAAGTGCCACACAATGCAGCAGTCCTGTCAGCCCCTCTATATGAGGCAGCTAATGAGTGACAATGCACATTGAAATGTTTATCGTTGCTGGAGCGCTTTAATTAAGGTGGGAACTGTTGGGAGAGTAAGTACAGATGTAAAGCGGCAGCCTCCCATGCAGAAACACCTCCTTCCACTGGCAAACCTGCCCTTCCTGGCTGCGAAGGAGCCCTCCATGCTCCCAGAGAGATGAGGAGGCAGCAGAGCCGGCACTGCCATCCCAGCCAGGACTGGAAGCACAGGGAAACACCAGGCCAAAACTCTGACCACAAAACAGCTCATTTTCCCCAGAACGTTCGACTTGCAGCAAAAGTGGGCACAACAAGGTAGCAGGAAGACATGGCAGGCTGGGATTGCCACAGGCTGGTGCCCAGAGCCACGCGGGTGGCTGGCTGTTGCTGTGTTTGTTAAGGCACTTCAATGAGCAGCCGCCTTTTCCAAACTGCTGAGCACAGCAGGAACTCTGCAGTTGCCAGCGTTTCTTGGAGCCGGCCTCCTTATGGCCTGCCTCAATGAGGTGCTTACCCACCTCGGTTTCAGTTGCAATTTATTTCTTTATTTTATTCAACAGCAAGTCATAAAACAATGCACCAACACAACGACCGCCTCCTCCAACGGTGCCTGGCACAAACACGCGGAGTCTGTGGCTGGGCTGCCAGCACAAATGCTCCTAAAGGCAGAGCAAGCGGGAATCCTGGGCTTGCTCCGCTCTCAGCTCGCCACCTCCAGAGCTCTTTCAGCCAACACTTCCACCTAGCGGCCTGCCCCACGCACGCTGGGACCTCTGCGTGTGAGAAGGGATCAGGAGTTTTCTGCAGAGGAAAAACGATCCTTTTCCGGAATAATCGGATTCTTTGTCGGCTGGCGAGGGGTTCTGGGTGGCGTCGGGTCAGGCAGCATTCCCCTCCAAAGCATAGGGCAGGTTACAATGTAGTGCTGTGCAGCTGCCTACCACTAACATGCACATTATAAAAGTAATCAGTGGTAAATTACTTCTGAGACAATATTCAATGGCATGTAAGTGATTACTTTGGGTAGTCATTTGGAATAGATGAGTTTTGCAAAGTAAGTTTAAACAGCCCTAGCGGGGGGCTCTGCTCTCTCAGAGGGGGTGTGCTGCACTGCAAACAGCTGGCGCTGAGGTGTGCACGCATGCGGGTTAATTTGGCCACCGCTCCCACTCTGCTCCCAGCCCACGTGCTTCCTACAGTAATATCTGTGGGGGAGACTGTGAGCTAACTATCTCGTTACTATTTTGCACTGTTATTTATACCAGTGCAGAATTAAGGATAATCTCTATTTCCCATGTGACACCAAGCCCCTGGACCTCTGACTCCTCTGCAGGATAAGAAGCAAGAAAATTACCACCTCAGAGGAAAGCACACACCATGCTCTGCACTACGGTTAGGCAGCAAGGGAGCAGAGGTGACAGCGAACACCCGTGGCACCATCAGGTCTCCATTCAATGCCTTATTCCTCAGGATATTCTTTCTCCTTCAAACATCTTGCAGTGGAATAAAGGCTCCAGGCAGCTACAAGACAAAGCTTTGCTATTATTCTTCCTTTCAGGGCAGAACAGCTCTGCTTAATACATTTTTAAAGACTATATTCATCTAGGAAGACTATCAATAATTAAGCGAAGAAAACAATATTATTATGGAAATTAAAGCACCTCTGGGTCTGTGAGAACATGGTGTTTCCTGATGACTTACTGGTATCCCTTCTAGCTCCAGGACAAGCAGCACAGAGAGCAAGAAACATTTATACCCCAAAGGGAGACCTGCTCAGGCTGGTGCACAAGGCTGATGCTCTGTAATGAAAGATACGCTGACAGAGGATTTTTCACAATTTTAGGTTTTCTTTGCAGTTTATGTTAAGCAGCAAGAAATCCTTCCTCCCTCCTTGTCCTCAGGACAGCGAGACCTGCCAGGCTCTGCCCACCGCAATGCACATTGCCAGCAGCGGTGGTAAAAGTGAATGTCCTGCTGGACTTCATGACTTCAACACATTCTATAAATGTTAAATGGACTATGCTGGACCTGAGAAACTGAGGACTAGCTCTGGTCCACATAATCTGCAAGTACTACTCATACATGTAGGGTCACTCACAGTCAAGCACATGGATACTGCAGCATATGTGAATATTGATCTGACAGGAGTTAGTGGCCCCCGCCATAAAATTGCTGTAGGCAAGGTGGGCCTGGTCCTTCTGGAGATTTCTGTGCTGCAGGCACTGCAGAGAGACCTGGGCTATTTCAGACACCAGAAGCCAGGCAGCCTTGGCAACAAGAGAGTTTCCCAGAGCCTGTCTGGCACTGACTTCACTTTCACTGAGGGCCAAAGCAGTCTCTGGGCACACCAAGGTGTAGCACTGACAGAAAAAGGCCATTGCTGCTTTGATGCCCATAAGTGGAGGTTAAGCATAGGGAAAGGAGCAGTGCTATAGGAGGAAATGGCTTACTCCTCTGAATTTCTTAAAAGCAGTTTTCTTTAGACTGAGCTATTTCTGCCACTGTTGATCTCAACTGAGAAGGAAAATGCTGCCCAGTGAATAACCACCAATGACCCAGCACCCCACCACCAGCCAGGATTAGGGGCACCAACAAGCTTGTCCTTCTGTATTTTTTTTTTTTTTTGTCTTCTTTCTTTTAATGTCTTCTGATTCCCCCTTCTTTAAAGCAGTGCTGTGATGAGCTGTATATCTGCAGCACATCAGTGACAGAGTGGCCACCAGAAGTTAAATTGCCGCTCATCAGCAGAGCCAACACAAATGACAGAGAACAGGTGTTCCTGGCTCAGTTCACAATTAAAATGTCTCATTTCAGATGACCTCCAGGAAGCCACTGAGCTACATTAACTCATTTGCTTGTGCCCTTTCTGCGTGGGTACAGGATTTTAGCCTTTTCATACCAGCTCTGCACATACAGAAACTTTTCCTGGAGTCTCCTCCATATCAGGAGCTACAAATAAGCTCCACAAGGTTTTGGTTGAGCTTTAGATGTGCCTCCTTCCTCTCTAAGTGATGCACGTAAGGACAGGTGTATCAGGTCTTAGGACCTTGCAGCCTTCCAGTGTCCCCAGTATATACCTCATATATGCCCTCAGCTCAGGATGGTTGTGTTACTCAGCAACTCCAGTTCCAGTCTGGGCTTGCTTTCCTGCAGGCAAGGAAGAGTTAATGCTATCAAGACAGCTTCCCCAGGGTGCACTACATTGTTATCCCCATGCTCTGTGCTGTATGCTAGGGTGGGTGCTTTATGGTCGATGAGTGGCTTCTGCACTACACTCAGTGCCGCTTCATTTATTTGCTATCAGAAACACAGAGAAACAAATTGGGTGTCAGTGTCTAGCTATTCTTTAGGGTTCATCCTGGAGAGGGAAATCAATGACTCAGCCTCTTCTTGAAGCGCTTACATTAAAACAAGGGGAGCGAAGTCTGACATTTTATGTGTGTGCACCTGTGCTGCAGAATTGCCATTCATCTCCAGTCTCCAAATCAACAATTATATGGAGTCCCCCAGGAGGGAACTGTGCTCCTGTCATAAGCATGGAGTAATGACTCGGAAGCAGTGGTGTGTAACAGGATCCCCAGTGCCAGGCTTTGCCTGATAACCACACGCACTAATAAAATAACTTGGAGATGGTTTCAGACCTTAACATTGCCTTATTACTATTCTATGGGGTCTGTGTTGGGAAGAAAAACACCAATCGCATGCAAACTAATATCCAGACGCAAGCCGTGGCTGGCATCTTCATGTGCCCTCATAAATTTGAGCAAGCGCTCAGTGTCTCTTCCATCCCATTGACCTGACAGGCGATCACTCCCTGCTGCACTGCCTGTGTCCCTTGTCAATAGCCCATGAGGAAAAATTCTACATTGACATATTCCCTTCCTAATTTCTTGGTGTGTAACTTCTTTTTTTACCCTTTCTCACTGCCTATCTCAATCGC
Source organism: Alectura lathami (assembly GCA_013399715.1). Classification (NCBI taxonomy): domain Eukaryota; kingdom Metazoa; phylum Chordata; class Aves; order Galliformes; family Megapodiidae; genus Alectura; species Alectura lathami. Next base: position 94,740 of record VXAV01007758.1, on the reverse strand, counting down.
ATTCGGGAGCAAAGAGCAGTAACCCTTGAAGTTTTTCTCCAAAAACCAGATCTATTCTTCCAAAGGGCCAAAGGAAAAATCGAAGGAGGTCAGCACAAGAGGTCCATGGAGGACCTTGCAATAAAAATTGCTTGGCTTTGGGATGAGATGGTGCAGTCCACCCAAAGGCATAGATCAAAAGCAAATGTTGAAATACATATCTAAAAACAAAACAAAACAAAACCCACAGCTAGGTTGCATCTAACCTGGCTTGACATAGACGTTCCCTTCCAGTGCCTCCATGCTCCACCTATGTGCTGACTCTTATCTGTGCTTACATGAACACAGAGAGCAGAAGCTTGTGTGTTTGCTCAGTGATGTTATTGATATTATTGATTTTGAACTCTTTCCTGTACATAAGTCTGCTTGGCTCCTGACAGAAGCTATAGTTATACATGCCAATGTTTAGTTGTATATTAAAGGATGTCTCTCTCTCTTCCAGGGGACCTTGACATCAGTTAAAATTGCAGCCTACGTGTATGAGAACAGCTCCAGAGCACAAAAGCCACAGCACTCATCTTTTGGTCCAATATGCTGTGGAGCGTTTTGCTTATGTGCATATGCATTTGTTTCTGTCAGACGCTGCGTGGATAGGATACCAGCAGCAAAAGCCCACACAAAGATAAGGGTTAAGCATCAGGCAGAAGTAGAGAAAAGATTGTAGGGAATGGGGCGGGGGGAGAAGGAAACAAAAAAGGAGAATACATTAACATATACCTCCTCTCATTTAAAGGCCACAAAGCTCCCTGCCAAGCAATAATCATCTCCATTTTGCAGGCCAGGAGACTCAGCACTGAAAGGGAAAGCCACTTGTTGAGGGTCACTCCTCAGGCAGGTGACAGAGCTGCCAGACATAAGAGCACTTGGGTCCCATGCTCCAGCACTCCATCCACCACGGTGGGGAAGCCATTTGCTCCTGCCACCACCAGCTGGGATGTGCTCCCTGGTGAGCACGGATCCACCAGAGACCCCAGCTCTGGTCCCAACAGCACCGTGGTAGAAACCAGCATCATGGTTTGGAGGAGAAAAACATTGTGTGTTTGTGCTGGGAGGAAACGGAGACCTGCGCTCATGGAAACCAGGCAAGTGAGAGACCATGGCAGAAGTCCTGCTTTCCTGAGTAGGTGTGGCAGTGCCAGGGAGGCTGGCAGACATCATATAGACTCCCTGTACTATAAAGTTTTATTTTCCATAACTCAAGGAACAGCGGGGAAATTCCACAGGATGGACAGAAAGCTTGTGTTGAGCTAATATTTTCGAAGGGTAAAGGAGACGACCCAGGTAATTATAGGCTTGTCAGGTTGACATCGATCCTAGGTAAAATAATGGAGCAGCTAATAGGGGGAATATAATTCATGCCCATCAGCAGGGGTTTATGGAAAACGGACCCTGTCAAATAACTTAATATCTTTCTTTGCCTCAGTTACAAGATTGGTAGATGAAGTTGACAGGGTTGATGAAAAAACACTTAAATTTTCCCAAAGCATTCAGCTTGATATCACACACTATTTGCGTTTAAATAGTAGAGCAATACAAAGACAAAAGGGTATGTAGTAAATGGATTAAAGGGGCAGATGACTCTGAAAATATGATTGAACATAGAAATCTGGCATCCTTTTGGTGTGATACGGGATGAGACCCACAATGTCTGGTGGATGGCATGGTGGTATTTTACATTCGTATCTGTAGTCTACTAAAATCTGCTACTGAAAATTGTGATACCACTAAGAATGGAAGGGTGGAAAATTGCAAGGTCACTGATAAGGACACGTGTTTAATTTCAGAATCAAGTATGGTAGAATTAGATAAATGTTTCAGTTGAGTCATATGTGAAGCAAAGACACCTAGGAACAGAAATTGTAGGCGGTGACTACAGGATAGGGAACAGGCAGGAATGCTTGCAGAAATGAATGATGGCATCCAATTTGTCATGCAGAAGCATCCAGTCTGACCTTGTGACTAAAACACTTGATAAAACATTGGATTAGGGCCATCTCTGAGGGCAGTAGGGAGACAATTCCACCTCTTTTTTTTTTTTTTTTTTTTTTTGGAAAGTAGTGTAACCGTAACAGGAACTTAGACTGCTCAGCTCAAGAAACACTGATGAGTTGGAGATGTTCCCAAGAAGATTGAGAACATTCCTGGGATGAGCAAACCTGCCTTTCAAAACACAACTCCAATAGCCAGTGTTTGGTTTGCCAGAGTGATGGCTGCAGGGGTGATCTGACCACCATCCACTGGCATCCAACAGAGAAGAAATTTCCAAGGGCCAATAGCAATATTACTTTTTGTTTTCTGTGAATTCTGGAGCAGCTACTTGCTGAACAATACCTGCCTCTGAAGCTGGCCCTTGATGCATGATTCTGCTCCTAGTACTTATCTCCTGTGTCTATTGGAAAGTAACATTTACTTGTCTGCTGCATCAGGACACTGTGAGAACAAGTAAGATAACAGTTGAAATGTGCTGCCTTGGTGCCAGCTCAATACATCGTCGTGTATTTTATTACAGTGTTTGCGCAGCACCAAGCAAAAACTGCAGTTTTCCCTTTGCCCCAAATGGCTTTTTTCACTTGAGAGGCACAGGGAAAAGCTCAAGATAGCTGGAGATGCTCTCACAAAACCTTGCTGCTAGGAATACTAATGTGCACCACGCACAGCCCAGTTGCATACTGTGTACTGTGGTTTGAGAAATCATACCAAGGTGAGCTAGCACAGATGGTTGTGTGTTATTAATTAATTGCTAATGGTAATAAATGGCTCCGCAGTGTGGACTTGTAGTCTTATAAATAAAATCCCCAGCATCTGCACGGATTGTAGGCAACATGTGGAAATGTTCTGGAGAGAGGTGAACTTCCAGCCCCTGTGGAATACAAGCTGCCATTCTGAATCTTAACTGAGTGACTATTTATTTCTTATTTCAGTTAGCAAAGAGCTCACCAGATCCTTTGGGCAAAAAATTAAAAAAAAAATAAGGCTGACCTCTAAGCCCACTGTGGGGGCTAGATTTTCATATTTGCTTAACATTTCCCATGTCCAGAAATAGAAAGAGTGGGTGACTAATAGACTTAAGAACTCCTAGGTGAGATGATGCTAGTGACTGAAGAATATGCATTAGCTGGCACCAACACAGCCAGAAAAAGGAGAAATCCACTTAGAGCTGCCTCTCTGGTAAGATAAGCCCCAGGTTCATGGAGTGAGATGCCTCCTCCCTGCTGCAGCACTGAATTAAGTTCGTCATTTGTTATTGGGTCTTGCCAGCACGCAAAATAGCAGCCCTGGGCTGTAATCTCCACTCATCTGAGCCTGCACAGTAATTGCTGGCAGCCATGGAAACCAAACTTCCCAGTCATTTATAAACTTGACCCTCCTTGCTTCCTTATTGCTGTATTGAGCCAAGCCCTTGTTGGAGGTAAGTGAAGAGAGAGGAAATCATAAACTGCATTTACAAACTAACGTTTGGTGGTGGGGCACAGGGAACTGGCCAAAAGCCTATTGTGTGAGTGGGAGCCTTTCCAGCAGCACCACTAGGCTCTGCAGTGTGTTGCTGGTGAAGAAGATGGAGCAATGCCATCAGTTGCAATAAGCTCCAGTTAATGACCAACCAGCCTTTATATGCATCGCATGGGATGTGAGTATGGCCTCCTTGCCTCCAAACCCTGCCACAAGCTTCCCAGGGACCCCTGGCCATGCCACCTAACTTGCCTCCTTCCTAAGGACCCACAGCTGGGGATGGCAACAACTCCTGTTTCACATCATCATGGTGAAGATGAAATTATGAGAGCTTCCATGCAGCTTGATGATTTGGGCCGTAGAAAGCCAAAATACTTAGGTTGTTATTTTCCTCATGAAATGTTCAAAGGAACAATGAAACTTCTAAAAATATCTCTGACTGGATGACCATTTCTTCTTAATATGCTGCACCTGTTATTATACCCTGTTACAATGCGTTAAGGCAGGCTGAGTTAAGTTAAAAATTGGCACATCTGTGGCAGATCAGGCATTCAAAGATGGCCCTTTCTGGCAAGGTAAACTAAGGAGTATACGCTCTCCTTCAAATTTTTCCTTTGGGCAGGTGTAAGCTAATTAAGATATGCTAAGCATGGTCAATTTTTCACAAAGACAAACCTCCATAGCTGTTTGGACCTTACTTGAAGGAAAAAGAATATGTTAGGATATCATTATTTACCCAAGAGCTGTGTGTCCTCCAGAAAGTTTGGTTCTAGAGGTTAAATTCCCTCATGTTCAGATTTATTCCGAGACAAGTTTTCTGACTGAGCCTAATGAAATGTGATACAGAGCTGGGAAGGACTTACTCTCTTTTTTCCTTTTTTATTTTTTATTTTTTTTCTTTTTTTAAGTACTTCCTGATGCAATGCACCACTTCAGGTCATAGGAAAGAACAGCAGCTGCTTAACACTCTTCTTTCCTCCAGTCCATGTAGCACCTAGGTCACTCCACAACCTTCTTTTTTGAGTTTTCCACTTCTCTCCATTGTTAGAATGTCTCTGTGGGGCTTGTAAGAGCTTTTGCACATCTGTGTTGTCACATCAGAGACTGGAAATGTTGCAGGAGGGGAGTTCAGGCAGCAACATTTGCTGTGCCCAGTTGCATCTACTCAAATTTGACCTATTAAGAACAGTTGAATATCAACATTTCCCATCTGTGTTTTCCTCTGTAGAACTTGCTAGTGGCTGGTTACTAAACTTAGTTAGGAGAAACGATGCAGGGGGCATCTGAAAAAAAAAAAAAATAGCATGTGATCATGTAATTAATGAAAGCACCGTGATGAACTGGCATGAAGGGTCAGGATAAAGCTTGGAGGGAGATCTTTAACTCTTGTGCTTTCAGCCTTTGGAGTGTTTGGCTTAAGAAGCTGAGTTTATCTTTGGATGCTTAGTTTTACAGAGGGTCAGAGCTCTTTCTTATTTGGCAAGTCCACTGCTCCTGGAGCTCTTAGAATAAGCTACAGTCCATGCATGAGCTGACCTGCTTTAAGCTGTAAAAATGCAAGTGAAACTTAAGCACCAGAAGTACATTCATAGCCAGTAGTCTTAGGGTAGAGTACAGGGACAGCGTATGAGCAAGCACACAAGGTCAACAAACATGCTATTAGAACCTTTTTCACAGGCTCTAGTCCCACCCAAATCCACCCTGTGACCTAGAACACATACCAGGTCACCACCAGCAGGGTCCTGTCTGTCCCTGGAATTAGCTCAATTTCTGGTGGTTACTAATGCCTTACCTGCAGCACTGCCCACCACCCGGATGGACAAAGCACTCCCCGATTTGCCCTAATAACTTTACCCATGCTTCAGGTACAATACCGAATTAAAGCAAATAATCCTACAGCTTCCTCAGCACCCACTTAATTCAGTTGCTGTGATTTCTGTGTATTGACTTGACCTAAATTATTCAACAGGGGAAGTTTATTAGTGAGAGCAGCACATACACCTGCCCTGTTCTTATTCTTCCACAGGCACCTGCTTATGTACGCTGTTTGGTTGGGGGTAAGGAAAAGCTGCTGCTGCTTGGTTGTTTTTTGAGTTGTTTTGTTTAGTTGTTTTTTGTTTGTTTTGTTGTTGTTGTTTTTAAAGCATGGCGCATTTATTAATGACAACAAAAGATACCTTGCTGGTGACATTGAAAAAGACATACTGAAATGTTCCATGGGCTGCAGGGCCAGCCGGCACAGCATAGGACCTAGGCAAGCCCACAAAGGTGCTGTCTCGCCGCAGACCATGACAGGGCATGGTGTGGGGAGCCACAGCTGCACTGCTTCTTTGCAGAATGGTGGCTGGGAGGGGACTTCTGGGACTAGGGGACAGCAATATGTCTACAGACAGGAGGAGGGGGGCAGGGGGTCAGCACTGGCATTGTAGAGTCTCAGCCCTAAACATCTGGAGTGGTACAGAGGAGGAACAGCCCACAGCACCAAGCTCAGACCCTCACAATGACAGGCACAAAGTCTGAGGTGTAAAACCCTGAAATATACCCCCAAAACTTCTTCTGGTGGTCCTTCTGCCCATCCCAATACATGCTATTTTACAGGGCCACATTTCCAGTTAGCCATTTCAAATTCTAACACTGCCTTTGAGGCATGTGTAGATCTCCTTCCAGCTCACTGCCATCTGCAGATATAATTCCCTAGCACATCCACCAAGCTGATAACGAAAACATGGGATTATAGGAGACCCAGAGTACCCACTCAATAAATCTTTACAATCTGACAGCAAATCATTGAAAACTTATCTCTAGATCTGTTTATCCCTTTTTAGCTAGACTATTTTCTAGTTTGCGTAGCTTGATGGCTATAGTAGACAGAAATCCTGCTGTTGCCGCAGTTCATGCAGTCAAAGCAGAAGCAGTGGAGCAGTGTGAGGGTAACCCTTCCAAGGGGGTTACTCTAGGCACACCCTCCCAGGAGATGGATTTTTCCTTCAGAGGAGCTCTCAGCACAGGAATACAGCTATAGCTGTCTGAGCTCCACTTCTCCTAACTGCAGTAAATGAAAGACCAGACTCCACAGTGTATTTAAGAAGGGAAAGCTTTCTAGAGCCATTAACTTAGTAACATCCATGTACGCAGACCTGAAAGAAAGGTGCTGAGTTGATGGATGTACTTGTCATATTTATGGTTTGTAGCAGAGTGATGAATGTGCTTTGTGGTTTATAATGCGATGCTCATTTAACTCTCCATTTTAAGATCAGGCTGATTTATAGAATCCAACATCACTACTGCATTTCAGTGGGGTGACAGGGATAATACTATATCAGAGAGGTTTGTCAATTAGTCTCGTGCTCCAAAGGGAGGGCTCCAGCAAACTTCTTGAGAAGATTTAACCCTGGCAGAACTGAATTCCTTTTAAGCATGTCTCTGTTGTTGGGCCAACCTACTGGTTTATATCCTTGCCCACCAGCTTAGCAGGCATCAAAGACTGTGGTTTGAATTCTACTCAGCCATGGAATCTCTTCTGACTTATTTTAGCTAATCTTCTACATCAGCCTCATCTTTCCGCTCTTTTTAAAGTTAATGCCAATCATTCCTCATACAAGTAATTAATAATTGGGCAGCACCCTAAAACCACCAGGTACATGTTTGTTTTAAGCTTTTTCACCCCAGTAGGGAAACCAGTAGAAAAAGAAGCTAAAATGTAACATAAAATAACATCATACTGGTTGTGGTGGGATCTTCCATATTCGTTTAGCTCAAAATGAAGCTTAGCAAGCTTACTGGAAATGCAGTTAGTTATTACACTAAATATAGCAGAACATCAGAAGTGGAGGCAAGAAATTTAGAAAAGCGAAAATGCTTGCAGACAGAAAAGTTGAGATGGCCCATTTACATCAGCCAGCACACTTGGTTATTCTTCATTCGCCTTCTTGGACTCTTTGAGCACGTTTACTGCTGCAGCTTTTGTGACAGGTTCCCCTTAGGAGTCTGTTACACCCTCGGTTTAGTCCCTGAGACAATACATTGTAAGTGGCTGGAGAGTCCCGGCTGGGACAGACTCCTGGAAGTCAGGTTGCTGGAGCACAAAGTGGGGGCAGAGAGGAGCGAGTGGACCCAGCCAGAGAAGGCATCAGGGAGAGCAGGCAGGGCTGGTGACAGAGAGGTGCTCACCAGCGAAGGGGTCCTGGAAGCAGAGTTGCTGCAGGGCTGATGGGATAAAGACGTTGTTAGGTCTGGAGAGGAACCTTGGCTGATAGCTCAGACAAAATCCAAACCCTTATGATTTGGGATGATTTGAAGGCTGGTGAGAACACCCCAGCTATAACACCTGCTGAGATAAGCCCAGAAAAGTGCCTCTCTATCAGTGGAAAATGCTAACAATAAACCATCTGCTAGCGATGATGTAGCAGTCAGGCTCTGTCAAAAGAAAGGCCACAAACAGCCTATATATTGCTCTGATGTGGGTCTCCTGCTGGTTAGTTCTCGCTGCTATTTTTAGGCCGAGACACTTTATGCCTTTAACTTTCCCCTTTTTCTTCTTTTTTCCCCAGCCACCAAATGGCCATGAACTCATTCACAGTCGGCAGGAATTTGTATCCTTCAGCAGTAATAGATCCATCAAGAACAGACTGAGGTAACTGAATGCAGAAATGCATATTTGAGATGCTGTTCATTTTAATAAACTACACTGCATGAATAGAATAGATATTGAATTTAACACATACTGGCATGAAATAATTCTTACTAAATGGTGTCTGGAGTCGGCTTTCAATCTAATTTCCTCTTTGTAGATTTTGTTACAGATAGATTTTATAACAGATCAGCAAATTAATTTTTTTTTAGCATGTTGCACTTTTTACCTATGATGAGGAGGACAAGTCCGATTAAGCATCCACCTGTACCGTTAAGGGACTGAAATTGTTTGTTGGCCCTCATAAGCTGAAACTCATCTGAATGCACCTCATCAGGGAAAAAAATTGAATTTTTCAGAGGTCCAGCAGGCTTTTGGAAAGCTAAGGCTTGTGTCAAGGTTAATTGGGAGACAAAATTGGAATGGCACCAAGGTAGTTGGCCTGACAACGAAGAGAGAGCCATCAGGCTGGCCCTTACCCAGCCCTGATGATGCCAGGTGCAACGGTGGAGCTGAGGAGGCTCCTTCACATGCCCTGGTGTGAGCTGGTGGGAGGAATGCCTTTGCTAAGGATAGAGGCAGCCCTCTGCAGTGACCACTCTCAGCATTTCTGCCCTTTCTCTTCACTGCACCTCTCAAAATAGGACTCCAGCAGGAGGATGCAAGGTCCACATAGCCATGTTTTCCTTCTCCAGATCTTTTTTCTTCTTGTATCCCATGAAGCTCATAGATATAAACCTGACAGGAATGTCAGGATTATCCAGCCTGCCCACAAGGGGCACTTGGAACAGAGGTGGTGTTTTTCCCCCTCGCCATCCTCCAGAGAGGACTGGATTGATGCTACCCTCAGGCACACAGGCTGTTCACAGAGCAAATAAACATACTCAGTGGGTATTTCCTATTGAAACAAACAGGGGGAGGACAGTATAATATGTCACAGTCATTTGAAAGAGAAAGATGCTGATTTCCCTGAAGACCTTACTCCAGGGCATCAGCTAGCTAGCACTTCATGCTACATGGCCATCATCCAGCGCATTATTTTACCCCCTCACTGGAAAAGGGAGACCTTTCTAAGCACACCCACCCCCCTTCTTTCTGGCTGAAATGACAATGAAATCTCAGCCTGCCTTTTCCTTCACAACAAGCTGAATCCAGCTCAGCCTCTTAGCAACTAGAGCTGTTGCCATCTGATGAGTGGTTGGGTTCAGTCCAGTTCCTTGCTTCCTTGCTGGGGAAAAAAAAAAAAAAAAAAAAAAAAAAACAAGAATGCCTCACTACAGAGCTCCCCAGCTTTTGCCAGAGCCCCCAAGATGGGACACCCATCCATCCCTCAAAGACGTACCTTCAGGTCTAGGACACTGCAGGAGTGCAGTCCCCCACTCACTTCCGCAGTTCTGAGAATAATCAAAGTTTTCTTCATAGTCCTGCATGTAGTGAGCATGCAGGTGGGAACATGCTTGCATGTTAAGCACTGTCACAGCCCAAATTCAGGCACTCACTTGAAGAGTGCAGACAATATTACACTTTAGCCCAGACCCAAACTCTCATTCAGGAGGTTGGGACTGACAGTAGAGAGGGCCAAGCATGCTCCAGCTCTTTGTACCAGCAGATATCTCCAGTTCCAGCTGACTTCCTATGAAAAATGTAAACACGTTGACCTTAATCCACAGGTTACTGGACTTAGAGCACACTTAACCTTATCATAACCTTGGCAAGTCAAAGACAACTCAAGTGGAAAAAGGACTCTCCCCTGTTCCAGATTCTTGCAGCTCCAACCCAACCATAAAGCCGTGACAAGTAGCAGAGACCAAGCTGCAGGCATATTATCAAGTAACTGCACTACAGACTGTTTATTGTCCACTTGATGCCAGTCCTTGTCAGCATCAATATCCCAATTTCTCTTGCTACAAACAAAGGTTAAGTGAGTGCAATTACTCTAGTAAGGTAATATCAATAACACTACTGATTACAGCAATTGCATTATGGATCATTAGTTAGTGATTATGACTTTGTCAAGTGCTTGGCAATTTTATGCAAGAATCCCTCACGATGTGTCATGGAAAAGAAATATGTTCTCAGCATTGCTAGTTTCCTGTCTGTTTAAATGATCTTAAAAGTTTGGGTGAAGACTGACAAAAGTTTCTTAGGAAAAGAGACATCTGTCTAATATTCATAGATCTGTAATACAAAACAGAAAGAGGATGACAACAAGAGAAGGGTGGAAAGCTCCTGCCATAAGCAAGTGAAAAATCCTTATTTTGAGTCCTAAAGAGTTTAAGAAAGCAGTATCCCCCCCAAAATGGCCCCCGTTTATACAAGGTGATGAGACATTTTGCTAATAAGGGGCATTATTCTCCTTACAGCCTCCCTGGAGAATCTTGGCGTGTCTTATTTTATTTGAATAATTAATTTAGTTTGGTTTACATCATCCAACAGTCTGTAGACAGGTTTTACAAATTCGAGATTCATATGGGAGTCTACGTATGTAGATGGTAACCACAGAGACCGTTGTTTTTCTTTAAATTGGGAGTGGTTAAATACTCCCTCTGCCCTACAGATTTTCCTTTGTCTGTAGCTCTGCTACCAAAGCTGTGGTGACCAAGGACCCCACCTTCCAGAAGACCATCAGTGGGAGCCCCCTCTGTAATGCCTTCCTTGGTCACAGACAAGTGAGCTCCAAATGTGTCTGTATTGCACAGAGGATCTTTTTGCTGATTGGAAAAGCTTTTAGAGCGCATTTCGCAAGACTCTCTCCACCTAATCTTAACACATATTTTCAATCCCTTGCTTAGGTGGGTAACAAAGTCTTTCCAATTCAATTTTAAGATAAAAGAAAATTTCAATTCAAAGCCAGAGGGGAAAAAAAAAAAAAATTAAGAACCATTAGTCTCACTCTTGCACACAATAGAAAATAAATTTCACCCTCCACTTCTTGCACCCATAATACGCAGTAGGATTAAAATGACTCATCTAGAAAAGGCTCTTGTCTGGAAGATGATGAGTTTCCTCAGCTCATCATCACCTTAACAGCTTCAAGGACTCTTTAGCATTTTGAAAGATCTTATGAAGGTCTAGAAACCTTGTGAATCTAGGAGAAAGAGTTGGAAGCTAGATGTATTCACAGGTAACACTCAGAGTGCCGGAATATCCCTGGAAGATGTACTTGTCTACAGAAGTCTTGACCTCTACATTGTACTCATAACTGGCCTTCTGCACCTGCTATAGGAGTCAAGCTGGTGGAAAATAACCAAGGTTAAATTCTAAAGTACAAGAAAGCTATAACCTACCACCACTCA
>VXAV01007758.1:59119-78105 GCA_013399715.1 Alectura lathami | reverse complement strand
TTAAAATAAATGCTGGGGGGCACTGACACTTAATCCCTACACCAGAAAATACCTAAAAAAGAGGTAGGTTAAAAGTCCTCTGTTTCCCCTAACACTGGAAATGGCCAATGGCTCTCCAGGACATAGCAATGGGACCAGTGATGTTTTCAGTGTAGACTCCAGTGTTAACAAACTTTTCTAATCAATGTTTTTCTGAAGGACAAGTTCTCTTTCAAACAACTGTACATGTCCAATCACCATCTTACTTTGAAGACAAAATTGCAAGTGAAACTGAATCCTGGTCCCCGAAAGTGAAAGCCCAGCCCACATTTTACTCCTGTGTGAGGTATGTGTGACACATTAGCCTGCTATTTTATCCCTAGGGCCCAGCTGTGAAAATGTCTAAATCTTCATCCTTGGCAGGCTCTCACAGGGACTCATGCCATTGTAGGTTTGCATCCTTACCTGTCTGTTGTTCACTGTTTTCCTAAGCAGATGGAGTTTCATGGCCAATGAATAATGAAATCATCTCCTTCCAAAGAACAAAACATGATGGTTGCTTCCTTGCTGAAGAAGGGACAAGGCCAAGGCAAATCATAGAGCTGAATCCATTCTTCAGCTCTAAGCCCCGTTACTCTGGAGAGCACTTGAGGGGCATGTGCTGGGCTTGCCATGTGTTTATTTCTTTGACACAGGGTTCATCATGTCAGTATGACAAGAGCATTTGATTCACATGAGCACTTCACAAACCAGCACGTGCATCATTAATGCACCTCGGTCCATTCCAACTTACATCAGCTTGAAGATGAGTTTTCATTAAGACACCATCCCAGGAATGAGAGAAGCTGGCCTGAGACACATGATCCCTTCAGCTATGTCCACAGTGAAGCAGAAGCCCCTGGCAGAGGAGTAGTGCAGAGGCGGTCAAGGTTAAATCCATCCCAGCCACTCACCATGCTCTGATGAGGTTTCCATCCTGGCTCAGGAACACTGATGTTCTGCCCCAAAGCATGTGATTAAATTCATATACCTTTTTGCCTTGCCCCAGGTAGCCACAAGAGTTGTAAAGGGTTGTGAAATTAGTTTGGCCTCTTTAAAATCTAGCCACAGCCTTTGCCTCCCTGACCTCAAGGAGAGGCGCAATAAATTCCATGGATAAACTGCATGCAGCATTTTCAAAAGTAAAAGGGTTTCTTTTTACTGGCTCTGAAGTTGCTGCCCTTTAATTTCAACGAGTGACCCCATGTTCCCATGTTGCAGGACAGAGCTGGGGAAAAAAAAAAAAAAAAAAAAAAAAGAAAAAAAAAAAAAAAAAGGAACAGCAAATTTTTAATTGTTGCCTTGTCAAAAGGCAGCAAAGAGGAAAAGCACTGTTCGTTCAGCAATGTCTTGAGGCACGAAACTTAACTTACTTTAACAAGCATTGGATTCACTATTGTCTATCATTCTGCCCTCAAGAAAATGAGTCACTGTGGCATTTAATTCTTACCTTAGACTGATTTCAGGTTGTAGAAAAGATTATTTTGTATGACAATGGGAAGTTTCAGCACTCAGATATCAAGAAANGACACTTCTATCTTCATTGGCCTTCTCCGGACCTTTCAATATCTCCTACATTTTCCTCACCTGACAAGCAATGATTTCTGACCCACAGCACACAGGCAGCTCAGTCCTTCCTGTCCTCTGGAATGGAGCCTGCTGCAGTATTCAGACAGCCCCTGCCAATTGCTTCCTTACTGCTTATTGAGAAGTAGTTTTCAAAGCAAAGTCCTTCATTTTAGCCAGATACTCAGTGCAAGAAGAAGCACATAAAATCTCTGCATAAATCTTTAAAGAAAGATTTCAAAGTTAATTATCCCCTCATTTCTACTTATAATATACATCCAAAGCTGGAGCCTGGTACTGCTGTTGAAAAGCCTGGAGGGAACAATGGAGTTTTCATCACTATTACATCCCAGAAACAAAGATCTGAATTTGGCCACTATGGTTACGCATGGAGCTGAAGTATATTCAAAACAGGAGTGGGCTTGGGATAAAAGCTGTTGGGTTCCTTCCTTGACGGGAAAATTCAGAATGGTTGCTGGATGATTGGTGGATCTACCTATGAAAAGGCAACCCAAATTACTAGCTCACCCACAGAGAATCCATCAAACAGGCATGGAATATCCTGTGCCTCTGAAAGACTGAACTGCTGGCACAACTTTATGCTAGTATCATTAAATCTGATAACATTACCTTATCCCCCAAAATTTCAGGAATTGGACCGTATGTGATCAAAGACACGGGCCAACAACAGATGTTGTTTAATCCTTCATGGTCCCTCAGACAAGTGGAGTTGTTGATGCAAGGTAACAGTTCTGCAGTCCAACCTGCTTGTTTACCATTCCTGAGAACCTTTTATATAGGATGGACAACATGGCTGCATAAACAAACCTTTTCCCCCAGAAGTCGAGTAAAGAGGGATGCCACTGGCATTTTAGGAACTGGATTGGGAGTTCTAAACAGCATAGATTCTGAAGTGATGATGAACAAGTTAGTCGGGGCTTTGTATTTGTTGGGTCTGGTTTCTCTTAACTAGGTACTATGAGTATGTGAGAAAAACTGGCATCAGGTGTGCTTGATTTGTGGAAACATTCACCAGCAAAAAGGCCTGAATAAAAAGCAGTATCTCTCCTGTGTGGGGAGGAATTGGTTTATTGCACACTGGGTAACGAATCCATTTTTTGGATAACAGAATGGGTATTTTGGATAATGAAACAGATAAATGTTTCATTAAATCAACTGTTTTTAATCCTGAGGTTTTTAGGTCTTTTTCTAGGATGACATGCTAGGACAATCTACATTATGACTGAGTCAAAATACGTAGCAGAAATGAGAATACTTTGACCAATAAGCATGCCAGGAAACATACTTTAAAAAGAGTTCCCGTAACACAAGCATTATACGTATAATAAGTATCTGGAACTTTTAGGAAGAAGATTTGCCCAATTCACAATCAGCAGTCATAACTCTGCTAATTTATATATATGTAACTAATAAAAATAATTAGGTCTGTATCTGGGTGTGAATAGCATATCCTACTGAAAGAAATGACGTCTGTGCTGCCAGCATACCAAGAACGGTTCTAGTTGTACATTTTTTCTACTCTGTTGACAAATATCTAGTAAGAAATTTCATTAAGAGCACAGTGGGTTTTGCTTTTAGTTTTGGATTGAATCTTGGTCCTCACAATTAGAAACAGAGTTTCTGTCTACTTGATGCATATTGAAGACTCTAATGTATTCATGAAAAATTTACAGTGAAAAATAATGGGAATGGTTACTAATTAAATATTTTTCTGTGAACTGCTCCTGCAGTTTTACACGTACTTAACTTGTCTGAGTCTCTAAGACGACTCAGTAAATTTCTTACCTTTCACAGCAAGATATGTTTGAGCATTTGTATAATTACATATGTTCTCAAGAAACTAGTTCACTCAGTATACAGTAAAAACAAAACAGAAAAATAAAAGGGAAAAGGAAAACCTGAATATATTTTTATTTTTGAGAAAAAACACCATAAGAAGAAACTCTAACGAAACTATATTATCACAAATTGATGCAACTGAAAAAGCACCCTAATTTTTTATTTATTTGTGTTCGGTTAAGTTTGCATTCTGTCAAAGAAAATCTTACGAAATCGTATTGTTTTGACTTCACATCAAAGAATCCTAAACCCACTATTTTGAAGAGTAAGACTTTATTTTATTATTGCCTTTAGCCACTTTGTCTAGCTTAGGACATCTTACTGTGTTTGTGCCTGTTCTTAAAGTAATCAAAAGCATTCTTTATGGCTTAGAACAAAGGTCCTTTCACGGACCATAAAATGGAGGATGGATTCACAACAGTGCGTTAAAAAGATCCAACTCAGAAGGGATCAATAAAAACCTCTAAATAATTAACTTCATTTTTTTTTTTTTAAAGAATACTTATTTATAAGCTAACTTTTTTGATTCTTTGCATTTCATTGATACCTTTCATGACATAGCTGCCATTAGATAGAAATAGTCCGGAAATCTTTTCAGTACATTTAGAACTCGCTGCTGATGGATGTTATGAGTCAGAGAGTTAGGCATCTCCTTCTTTCAGTCCTACAGACAAGGATAAAAGAGGAAAGACATGGTGAAATTTTCCCTTAGAGCAGGAAGGTAACTACATAACCATAGCAAAAGAAGATCTTTGTTGGCAGAAAGAAAGTAATCTCATCTCAAATTACAAACTCCAGGCAGCTACGCTTACATGATTACCAATAATTGAGCTCGATATCTAGAGCTACCTTTAGGACTTTTTTTAGCCGTACTTTTCTCCACATTGCAGCTGTATACTGAAGAGTCAGTTAGAAAACAACACTGTGCAATATTCCTGGGTTTGTACTGGAACCAGGAGGTGAAAAGAAGAATTCATGCTGAAATGGATATCTGCCTGCTAATACATTCCAACTATTAAATCAGATAGTTGATTACCACCTGCATGTGCTCCTTTTTGTGGCAGATGTGTTACTACTCTGTAGGTTACGCAGTCGTTAATGCAAAATGATAAAAAGCCTAGCAGACAAAGAATAACCTCCTTGTGACAGTGTGCTCCTCCCCCTTCCCTCCCTTCTTTATCCCAACTTTCTCCTTCAGCCTGGCCTTACACACAAGCCCTTATACAGGAAGACAATGAGCAACAGTACTGATACCAATCTTGCTAGGACAGATTAACCACCACAAACCTATCTCAATCTGAGGGGCTGAAAGAGCTAATAGTAGACACCTGGCTCAACAGCTGAGGGCCAATTGAGCATGTGCTCATAGGATGGCTATGAGTCAATCACCTGGCCTCACAATAGTGAGCAGCTCAGGAGCTTCTTGAGTTCCCCTGTGCGGCAGTCAGCTGCACAATAGGATCTCCCCTTGAGCAAGGATGCCTCCTGAGGTCATGCCTGTGCAGAGTTTCCCTGACACCTTGATGTCAAGATGTCTTGCTGATGCAGATCCTTGGTAAGTGACTTGTAGCTTGTTTTAAGCTTTGTTAAGATTCAATCTTAGATTGATGGTGTGCATATGATCCCTTAGATATAAACCATTGACCAGGTCTGGGGCTACAAGTGGAACCAGTTGCACCTAGGCTCCTTACCTCTGTGGTTTGAGCAGAAAGCAAGGAGGTCTGCTCTGAACCTTGTGGCTCTACAGGGAAGCCTCCTTTATGTGTGTGTTAACCCTTGCCTCTCTGCAATAGGTAATCAAGTTCAATATCCAATCATCCTGAATTGTGTGAAGTTACTTTTAAATCACTACTCTATGTCCACATTATATCAATAAATATATTCCTACTTCTCTTTTATGAGTGAAGTGTACAGCATAGCTGTTTGTCTGCAACAATCCTCAAGCAGCTCATCTGAGAAGTTACCACCTGGCCAGCAGGAAGCTTGTAGGTGTTCTTCCAAATTTATAACTGTTTAAGCTGCCTGATTATGCAGCTTCAATTAGCAATATGGAAATAAAATAAAAATAATAGCAATTTTTCCTTGTTTTTATTTTTTTAATCCGTCATCTAAAACCTCTTTATTTTTGTTGATTGGATACAACAAAAGGAAAGGAGCTGATCAAGCACACAGGACTATAATGAATATTCTTTCAAATATCAAAAGAAACATTTGAAGAATTTTTTCTTTTAAAAAAAAAACTAGACAAAGAGGAAGAAAGCAGAGATCTTTAGAACTCAGACTTGATGAGATAATTTCTAGCTAAAAACATCACTACATATAGACTTGTTTTAAAATCTGTATCTTTTGAAAGATTCCTTATGTATTGTTGTATTATTCTTTGCAAATTTCACATGGGCTTCTGTGGAGAAAAAAAAGCTGCAAAAGTCAAACTCACTTTAACCTGCTGCAGAAGATTTATTGGAGCAAAGCGTCATGTAATTCAGCAATATAAAGGCATAAAGCCTGACTTGCTAAAGACTTAATTTTACGAAGAGAGGGCTTTTAACTGAATAGCTCTAAGAATGTTTCTAAATATGAAACATGTTGTGAATAATAGAAATGAATACATTAGAAAATATTTCTATGAAATATTACTGTTTTCTTATGAAGTAGAATTTTAAAGCTACTGACATACATACACATAAAATGAAATTTAAAAAAAAAAAAAATACTTGAAGATATATATGAGCTTTGGATGTTGTCAGCTGGGGTATCTCAGGTGGGACAGCTCTGACACCTTGCCCAGATCCACTTGCCAGCTGCTGGTGGGGAGATGCTGCTCTTCAGACTCCAGCATGCACCGTCCTTTTGACTGGGGGCTCCATGAGTATTCTCCCTGGCCGGAGCAGGTAAGCAACGCAACAGTGCAACGCTTGCTGAATGAGATATTACTTAATATATGCAAAAGGTGCATGGTTAATAATTGTGTACGTTTGGACAGTGATGTCTGGAATATATCGTGCTGGGGTATACATGCCTGTAGGAAATGAGTAGGCACCAACCATATGCACTTGATAGCAACAACTGGATTATACAGTGTGGGGATAAGTGCGTGCGTAAGAGGCTAATACAAAATTTTGGTTAAGAGCATTCTTTTCAAGTAAAACATGAGTGCCTGAGTATCCATAACACCTCCTTGTTCCCCCATGGGTTCTATCTCAAAGCCCTGGGATAAATTTGGGGGCGATGCCCTGCAGGTCAACAAGGCAAGAAGCATTTATTTGTGAAAGTTAACGAAAAGTGGCACAGTCGGCAGGATTGAAATGGACAAACTACTGCAGAAGTACAAATGTGCCCCTTCCCCGGCTGGGAAGGAGTGGGCTCAGAAGTTTTGGCAAGAGGTAGAATGCACTGACCAGTGCCAGAAATCTAAAGTAGGGAAAGGTAAAGGTGTCATCTGTGCTGTGCTGGGTGCTCTTTTGTCCTGTGCACAACAGGAAGATTAAGATTATCTTGTCCTTCTATTTGGGTTTCTGATGTAGAATATACTGCTTTGAAATCAGAAAATGAGGTACTGAAGTCATCATTGGCTTTTGAGAGAGAGATGAGGGAAAAATCAGGAATTTAAATCGAACACCTTAAAACTGAGACTGACCACCTTAAGTCTCGTTAAGCATAGAGAGAAACAGTTACTCAACAAACCTGTTTTGGTCAGACAGATCCATAAATCAGAGCATTATAGGGGCCCTGAGACCTGGTCTGGAGACATTTGGAGTGATGATGATGAAATTGTGGGGACCCTCAACCCCAACTCCATTGGTTTCCTTGCAACATTGAGTTAAAACTGAAACCACTGCTTGTAGTAAAGATGAAACTATGGTTGTGCATATGATCCTTTGGTCACCAGCAGAATCGGTAAAATGCCAGAAAAAAATACTTAAGGCAACCAGGAGAATCTGAGGTGGAGTATGTGTGGAGAGTCTCCCTTACAAGAGGAAATAGAATCATGTTATCTGAGGATGAGGCAGGAGCATACTGGGGGCCAAGAATATGCCTTACACCACACCAGGAATACAAAACTAATTTCTAACTGCATGAGCTGCATACTGGGCAGGTGGTATAGATCCTCAGGAGAGAGGGGACCCACTGGTAATTAAAACTGCAGGCTTTTCTGATTTGGCTGCATTGGTACCGAAGGCATCATGCATGCAAGCAATACATGAGAGAGATCTGACAAGGAAGCTACCAATTCTTGCTTCCATTAATCTGGAATGCTTATCCGCTCTTATTCATGGCCTTCCCGATGGCCTTAAGATGTTTGTTGTAAATGTGCAGGACCAATTCCACACTGCTCAGGATCAGAACAACACTGACCATGCTCACTGCGTAGTTAGGTGACTCAGGCAGCAAGCCCCCAGGTCCCTGAGATGACTTGGAAACCGTTTGAACAAGACATTGTTAGTTATGGTCACCAAATGGGCTGGATTAATTTATCTACAGAAAAGCTTCCAGACCACATGTGGTAAAGTCACCAGCTTAATGCTCCACAGTCTAAATGCAGTCAAAGATTCAGAGACAGTGAACTGAGCTGTGGTGTAAACCTCGGGTGTTAGGACTACCGCACTGTTGGTTACGTGGTGCTAGCAGTGAAAATCTCTGGTTTAGTTAGAACCTTAACTATTGTGAGGGGAAATAATGGAGCTGAAAAAATACAACCTCAGCAAAAATTTCTGCCCCAGAAAGAGCAAGAACCCCCTGCACCAAGTCAGGACTTGATCAATTTGTTGGAACAAAAAAACCCACGAATCTCCAGGGAGGGCAGTGAGGCACCCTGCCCGGCAGGTATTAACAGTTCAGTGTCTCTATAATGCACACTCTGAATCCATTATTGCAGTTCCTGTTGGACCCTGAAGAATACTAACAGAAATCCTTATAGATACAAGGGCCCAAATGTCAACAATGACTCATGAAATAGCAGAAATTCTTGGCCTCATGCCCAGCCAGCAAAAAGCTAAACTCAGAGGAATTGATGGTGCAGCACGAGAATGCCCCACGGCAAAAATTACTCTGGTTACCTGGGGAACAAAAATTGGCCAAATTTGAGGTGCTTGTAGGCGTGGCACAAGACAATATCTTAGGCTTTGATGTGCTGTATGGGTGAACCTGGGAACTCCCAGATGGAAGGGTATGGAGTTTTGGAGGGTTAGGACCTGAAGTAGTACAGAGTAAAACATAGTCCATCTGCATCTACTAGAAATATCTATATCTTTACTCCTTTCTAAAATTATCAGTGTTTGGCAGTACCTGCTACCAACAGCTGCACTTATGGGGACTGACGGTGTGGTAACAGATTTGGGGATGGGGGGGAAAAAAAAGTGACATTATTGAAAGGACTCATTCACCTCACAATTTGGCACTGTGGCCAGTAAAGAAACCAACTGGGCAGTGGCATTTCACAGTAGACTACCGACAGCTGAATGCTAACACTGCACCTTTAATTGCTGTGGTTCCAAATATTGCTGAAAGAGTAACCTTAATACAGAGAGCTGCTCATACCTGGATGGCTGCCCTAGCAAACATACTAATGGGCTGGTCAAGGGATTTGCTATAACCCATGAATCTGGGTGGCACCTGTGATTGCTGAGCACCATCTATGTGCAGCGATGGCTGTCCAAAAATGAAAGCATCTTGTGTATCCACTAGCATGATTTATCTGAAGATGCACACAGAACCTGGGAAATATTCTATTGGATTTTATGCTGGGTAACCTGTATCAGTAAAAATGCTTCAAATTGGAACAGAACCAATGGTGCTAGTCACCCCCAGAAACCCTTATGCTTGAGAAGCTGAAGATTTCTCGGGGAAAATACATTGAATCAGTACTCAGTGGATTCCACCTCCCTGTTAACTACACTGTTGTATTTTCAATGGAGCATATTTTCTTTCCTTTTCCTTTTTCAGAAACCCCAAGTGAAATGCACATGGACTGATGGATCCACATACACTACCCTTGAGGACAATTCTATAGGAAACTAATGCTGTTTGGAAACCTAAGTTTTAAGAGTGACCACCCACCAGCTGGACTTCTAATACAAGTCTACATCCTAATAGTGCAGTTTATCTTGGTCTGTAATCAAAGGGATCCAAATTGGCCACAGTCCCAAACTTACATTAAATATACATGAAGGATATTTTGAGGAAGGTCTTTTGAGGTTATTTTCCCTTAAAGGAAGCTGTTGTTTTAGGGTCAGGCACATTATAGGTCATCGAAAACACAGTATCAAAGTGCATTGCTCTGTGTATCCTCATGCCTGGTTGTCCCTCTCTGTAAAGTAGTCAATGATGCTGTTGACCTGCTTAGAACAACATTGATGGCTGCTAATGACAAACACTAGGAGAGATCTGCTGTTATCTCAGTGGCTTTCCCTTAGCTCTGGACTGAGGGGCACACACAAGAGACACATCTCCATCACATTAGGCCTCCCCATCCCCATGGGACATCAAAGCAAGGGTATGTTCTCCTCCAGCTCTATCTGCCTTATAGCTCATAAGGCAATGCACAAGCCACTGGTCTGTCCAAGAACACCCAAGCCTCTCTAAGACCAGCCTTCTCCCTTTTCTCCCCCAGGCTTTGTTCAACAACAACACATTTCATGCTGAAGACACTGAGAGCATCAGCACTAGCGGTGGAGATGACACCTACAGAAACAATTTGATGTCATTCACATCCCACAGCTCCTTTTGTGGGCTGTCTGCGAACTCCCTTACTGCTGCAACGCTAGAGTTGCTCTTTCTTCTGAAATTTGCTGCAGAGCCCTGGTCCTTTTTTTTTTTTTTTTTTTCCAAGAAACCTGAAATGCTGAAAAGCAGCTAGGGGGTTCTGTTAACCCTTCCCTTTCATCTCCTTGCTGGGGGTTCTGTTAACCCTTCCCTTTCATCTCCTTGCTAAGGCTCCCTGCTTCCCACGCTACAGAGTAATAACACTAAAACTAACCCAGCTTAACTAGCTACTGCTGCCAGCCTACAGGACAGGTCTCTGATACCACCAGAATGAGAAGAGAAACCTTCTTTGCTATGTCTGGCAGTAGGAGAAGTTGGAAAATGATGATTATCACATGTTGCGCTAGCGAATGCCAGGAACAGGGGCCTCCTGGAAATCTAGTGCTGTATCCCTTTCATTCCATGAACCAATGACCTTGAGCAGAAAATAATCTGCTACTGAGCAATGTGCAACATGCAACGTGGGCACCTCTGCTGATATTTGCCATCTTTGTTTTACTATTTATAACTGTAATTGTCCTGGAGAGAGAAATTAATTACAGCCTGTCTCCCTATGCAGAGATTCTGTTCATATTACAAAGCCCTGAAAGCGCAACTCAAGCAGTTTCTGATTATCAGTGAAAGCCTCAGACTGAAATACAGGCTCCTTAATTAATCTCTCCCTCTTTCCCTCTTTTTGAGTGATGATTTCATGATGTTTATGGGGGAAAAAAAAAAAAAAAGGAGAGAATGAAGAAGAAAGCAGTGGGGAGAGATTGACAGAAGAAAACAATTTTCTTGCATTTAAAAAATTATTGCAGGGGAGAAGCCTGAGGCAGATGCTGACAGGAGATTTCAGGTGTGGCATTTCTCCTCCTGAATAGCGGTGAAAGTTGGACAAGAAAAACTAAGCATCCTGTTTACATGGTTGTTTTCTTTCTCAGGGCTCTCAGGATGCTTCAGCCCATCTTCCATTTGCTGAAGAATCAGAGATTTTGGTCTACATTTTCTAAGGAAATGGTATTCACGCGACCATGCTCTTTGTGCAGAAGTGTTAATGCACGTGTGTCTGTCCAGTTGTCTGCCTTTCCTTCCCCTCATTTCCCTGAGCTCACTGTACAATTTCAGCTGAATTTCACTGGCATGACAAGCTTAAATGAAAGCTTAAAAAAAAAAAAANATTAAAAAAAAAAAAAAAAAAAAAAAAAAAGAAGTCTGGGTAGAGGAAAGAGTTCCTGTGTCCCAAATAATGAAAAACCTGCAGGCTGAACTCATGGTTATTAAGCAAAAGAGAAGCCTTATATATGTCCAAACCACAGGAAAACTTCAGTAGGACTATGAGGTAAAAATTATTGAACCCTTATTTGTTCCACTCTTCATAGACTATTTACTTCTTTCCTCCTGTGTCCCTTACAGGCTCCAACTAGTTTTTCACCACCTCTTGGATCCATCAGTAGTGTCCATTCCAGGCATCAGCACCTCTCCATCTCTTCTCTCTTAATGGGGAATGGGGACAGGGAAATGTAGAGCTGTTCCTTCTTCCCATCACCACATTCAGTTGATGCCTAGGCAGAGCACAAGCTCTGTTTTCCACGTTTCTTGTATAATTATACAAAGGGAAGAAACTACTGTCTGCTCCCACCCTCCCCTAAACTGCCATTAAGGGAGAGGATAACTATTTGCTTTGTGACTGCTACCCTACAAGTGATTTCCTTCCTACCAGGTCCATCCCCGAACCTGGTGAAAGGCTCATTGTGGGCGTTTCAGTCGCTGATGCACAACCCCTTTGTGTGAGCTGGCTGAGGAAAGTAGCCCCAAAACCAGAGCAACCATCTTAGGTCCTTCAGGCACCCCTTCCATCACTGCTGAGCTGCAGCCAACAGTAGGGCCAGCAGACCAGCCACCCTGCACCAACCAAACCACACTGTAGGGCCTGGAAGACGAAGGCTGTGAGAAAACCTCAAAATAGATGGCAAGCAGAGATTAACTGCATTCTCTTTACAGCTCTGGAAAATGGACTTCAATGTAGAAGGGTTATGTAAAAGGAGGTGAAAACCTTTGCTAAGCAAGCATTAACCTCTAGGTCTCCAGAGCAGTGTATTTAGTAGGTAGAAAGATCTTCAGGCGTGTGGGTCCCCCACACACACCACAAGTGACTTGGGTCACAACACATCAGGGCCAGCCTCACACCACAGACTCCAGGTGACACAGCAGGAAGCAAAGTAGGACAAGCCCTGGGGGGGTGGTGAAGTTGCCCTCCTGCTGGGATGTTCACCACTTGGCTGCTTGCTTTGGAGGAATGTAATGCAGTACCTCCTAAGGGGTTCCTGTACAAGGTCCCTGCCCAGCACTCAGATAAGCAGCTTTTACCTGAAGACAATGTTTATTTTTGAGTTAATTCCTCTCCCTTGGAGGTTATGGAAGGATTTGAGCAGTTTAGTCCCAGAAGGAAGTGAGGAGGAATCTCTTCCTGTGGTGTTATATGTGGGATGCCCTGAAGGAGGCCAGGTGCTGGCTGCCACACAGCTAGCTGAGCCTGAAGCCAGCAACAGTTGAGCTGCTACAGCTGAGGGAAATTCATCCTCCAGTTTTGGAAGGGAGGGCTGAACTTGCTGTTAGTTACAGCAAGATAGCAAGATAGGAAGATAGGAAGATGTGAAGATAGGACTCCACAAGAGATCATGGATTCTTTGCAAGGAAGATTAGGAAGGAAACAAACAAGTGTGTTGGGAAGACCACATAGGAAAAGTACATAGTGCTCGCTACCACCATTTCCTAGCAGAGTCTACAGAGTAGATTGAGAGACCCACAGGCACATCAGAAGAAACTAGATGCATCAGTATTAAAAGCTATCTCCTTAGCTGGGGAAAACTCGCTAGATCTGTACTTTTTACCTTGATTTCCCATGGAAACAAGGCTAATAAACAAAGCTAATACACCCATCATTTTTCCCTGCCTTCGTACAAGTAACTTCTGAACGTGCTGCTTGATACCAGCCAGGTTAGACAGAGACGGTCAGAATATGTGACATCCCAACAAGTCAGTAAGAAAAAGTTGAGTGATTGGGAGCAACACTTGGATGGCACAGCTGAAAAACAGCTTTAAAGAGTGACCTCAGCTCTCATAGGGTTGAGAGGACATATAAGGAAGAGACAGCTGAGGATATCCCAGTCATGAGAAGACCTTGAGGTGGAACTTAATACCATAGAAAACACAGATCCCAAAGACACTGCATTGCCTTGGGAAGAGAGAAGAGGAAGGGTACAAGGCAGCTACTCAGGAAAACTAGGTGAGATCCAGAAGGCCCAGCTGGGGAAAAACATCACATCGCACTGCAGTGAAAATCTTAGTATGCTTTTCTCACAGATGTTTCTGACAGATGTGTTCAATACCCCATGTCTCACTTCATTTGGCTGCCCTCTCATCTGTTATCAAGGGATTTTGATTCATGCATGCATGAGCAGATGAGAGCCTTTGGTATCTGGAGGTGTTTTTCACCCAGTCCTTGAAAGTCCGAGGCTGGACAGACCTTTGATAAGGGACATCAAAAGAAGGAAGCCACACCACAGCTTCTTAGCTCACTGACCAATCTGCGAAATACCTTACCTTGAAACACAGCTCAAAGCACTGCAGCCATTCATCCCAGGACTAATTTTCTTAATCTGAAGTGACACCAAACAGGGAAGATAAAGTTGGCTTCTATAAAAAGCAAACACTGTGGTGAATGCCCCAGCACCAGAGGCACCAGGTGAGGCAAGGAGGGCTGCCCAGCATAGTGGTAAACATGATGGGATGAAATCATTCACCATCACTTATCCTCCCTGAGTTGACATGGAAGTGCAATACATCTTTCCTCTCTGATCCCACCTTGAGCTGACAAATAGCAGAAATAAAGCATCTTCTTTTAAGCTGTATGATTTGGTACAGGCTGGAGCAATGCAATAAACATAGAGCCACACTGTGAGATTTTTAGAGCCTGCTTTTCAGAGCAGAACGGCAATTTAAGGCAAACCTCATGGAGTTCCACAGACTTGACAATGCAGCTATTTGAATGCAATGTGTGATGCCTGTAACCTGCAGCGTGGCTTATCTTTGCAGTATGTTTGGATGCATTTGTGTTTGAATGCGTTAAATTGCACTGCTAATTGACTCTGGATTTCTAGCTGTCTGGTGGGTGGTCAACAAAGTAAAATCCAGCTTTCTATATGATTACTATCACAAATGCTGTCAGGAACTATTTTTCTTATACATTAAGTAAGCTGGACACAAATCAGCCCTACCATCAAAGCTTTCAGTGCTCAAAAGTTTATTTAACCATGTTTCCAGGCAAGCTTTTGCTTTCACATCCATAATAAACTGTTATACTGCGGCCCTGAGGGAGTAGCAGTTAGGTTTGAAACCACAGCCAGTGATTTTTTTTCTCCTTGGTACGCATTGCACACTGAGAAGTCTTCAGCTTGCCATGCATGTTGTTCCTTCACACTGCAGCACTTGCTGCTCTGGTGTCACTCACCCACCCTGTGTCTAGTCTTGCTTTTTTTTTCCCACAGTCAACCTAGCATGTTATTTCACAGGACACTGTGGCTTAGGCCTTCCATCTCCTACCATGCACCATGAGATTTCCTTTCCTTCCTGCAATGCTGGTGCACATGCCAATGCTGTCTTCCTGCCTGTTTCAATTTGGGAAGATTGTCAAGGGAGCTGAGGTATACAGAACCTCAGCAAATTTGTCTATGCTCTCTCATGCCATTAGAAAGTTTCAACTGATGTGCAAGATGGCAGACCCTCAAAGTTATTAATAGTCTTCTACTGAACCTAGTGGTATTTGAGCAGATAAATAAAAATAAGGACCAGAAATGCTATCTTTTTTGCACATTTCTAAAGCTTTTTGTACGCTTGTTCATGATGCAGCCTCTGTCCTAGGCTCTCGCCTGTTATAAATCAATGGCCTGCTGGTTTGCACAACAAAAGAACTAAGTGAATGAATCAAACAATTTGATTTTTTCTTTTTAATCTGAACCCTCTAGTAGAATGAGGAGTTCACACAGCCCCCTGCCTGCATCTGCTATAACACTTTGAAGTATTAAATAAAAGGTCCTTCTAAAGAGAACACTTTTCTCATCCCCTGCTTTCCCTTTTGATGGAGCAGGAACACAATACAGCGCAGTCCTGCAGCAGGAGGACCTGGTGTCTAGCAGCTGGATGAGCCTCCAGCTGCAGCAAGTTTAGGTGTGAAGTAGTTTGGCTTTTGAATGCATTCCAGGTGTGTTTTATCAACACCGATTTCACTAAGGAGACATCTGAAGCAGTGCAGGCATTGACACAGTATTCAACCACTGGTTTGATCCCTAGGCACTGACCCCCCAGCAAAGCTGGGCATGTGCCTTGGAGATACCAGAGTCCTCAGCCGCCTCATCCCCTGTTCTATTCCAGTCTGGCCATCTCTGCACCCTAGTGACTACACTCCTAGTTTTGCCCTGCTCCCAGTGATTTTCATCCTGAGCAGGGTTTTCCACAAAGTATTGCCAGTGCTTTCCTTCCTTTCCCCTGCAAAAACAGGTTATGTTACAACAGGCAAATGTTCCACCTCAGTTTGAATATCGGTTTCTTGTCATAAAAGGAATAACTCACAAGGCAGCTCCCAAGGCCCTGGTTCAGCAGTCCATTTCTGATCAGCAAAGCATTTAAGCACATGTTCACCTGTGGGCTGATGATTATATCCCTTAGACTTTCCACAGCCATGCTTTCCTGCCTCTGGTTTATGGACCCCTAGGGGCTCATGAACTGCTTCTAAGGGGGCTTGAAAGGCACTTAAGAAGAGCAAGCTTCTCGCCACAAGGCTTGTTTAATCCTGAGAAGGTCCAGATTCCTGCTGAGTGAATGAAGCACCTAAGCACCATTGCTGAGAGAAGAGCCCACCCATAGGCTTTAACCAGCTTGGACACAATCTCGCTCAGAGGGCTGAGATCCCAACATCTCCATTCTTCGTGGTCCCTTGCAAACTGACCTGAGCTTGTTTGGGAACCGACCTGGTGGGATGCAACCAGCTCCAGGCCAAACACAGAGCAGTGGTGATAAGCACAGGGTTGAATTAAAGCTAACACACAGTGCTGAGGGAGAGGCATTAGCATGACAGCGAGCTTCTAGTTTGGGGCTTGTGTCAGCTGCTTTGTAGCAAAAGCAGAACACATTTATATCTGCCTGCGAAATAGCATCCGGACTCCTCCTTAGGCTGAATGGCATGGTGTTTCTCATCTTCTCTGCCACCTGGACAGAAATGTCATGAGCTGCTCATTTTACTTGAACAAAGCTGTATCAGATCCTTTTTTCAGAATGCCGATCGTGGAAAAGTGCCTGATCTCAGCCTGAGGGCATTGCTCCTGCTTCCTCCTCCTATGCAACCCCAGCCAAATTAAGAAGTCTGTAAGCCTGCTAACCTGTGCCTATCCAATCACATTAAGTAAGCGTCCCATGTCCCCCCTTTATCGATCCATCCACAAATGTGCATATGAGAGTAGGTAATTCGTGCTGAGATTTACTAAAAATATATTTAATTCACCTTGTAACTGGCCATTCAGACTACTTCCAGAAATCTATTATGTGCATTATCATTTTTATTTTCAGCAAAAAGGAGATTTTTTTCCCCAATCAGTCAAGTTACTGTCTACTTTTATAGAATAAATTGCTATAAATTAAGTTAGCAGAGGTATAAACAGAGGTAATAGATCCCTGTCTCTGTAGTGGCAGCTGACAGCATTATGGAAATGTAAAATGTCTATTTCTGAGTTTATTCTGATGCTGATGAGTTTGCCCTGATGTTCATCTCCTTCATTTCTCATTTTATCGTCTCTAAAGCAGTGATTTTTTTTTCCCCTGCAAGCTTCTCCTTCCTGAGGTTTGATTTAGTCATGTAAATCCTAAAGGATATTTTAAAAGTGAGCTACAGGAAAATGCTGGCATAGTGGATAGCACTTAGCCTTTTGTCTGAATAACAAAACTTCGGGGGAAAAAAAAAAAAAAAAAAAAAAGTTGCTGCAATTGAATACACTCGGTTCAATAAAGGTATAATCCACTTTTGCCTTGAAAAATGCTCATAATAAGCCAGAGCATGTATTTTTGTTTTAAGTTCACTTCAAACTTCCAACCCCTGCTGGAGGACTGCATGGCTAAAGTTAAGTAGGAGCAAGAAAGAGGAAGTGAATGTTTGCAGCCGTAAATGTGCGAGTGTCTGAATGTGCAAATACACAAAATGCTGTTTTTCTTTTCCACTTACTACTTTTCCACATCTCTGGCATTGTAAAGAAAGCTTTAAAAATTAGTGGAATAGCACCAATTTGAGGGATTCCTTCCACTGTCAAACTGCAATAAAGACGCTTACATGAATAATTAAGCCCTTGAAGACGGCATGGAAGGAGCTCCTGGACCCAGAGACACCAGACCCTGGCTGACAGAGGAAATTTTCTCCTGGGTCTGGCACTAACATCTGAATGGTTACAGGAGACTGCTCAAGTTCAATGAGGTTTCTTGGGAAAGGAAGCAAAATGGCTCTGGCATCACCAGTCAGCTCCTTTCATGCTCATGCGTCTGTCTCCTTCCCTACCAGCCCATCCATCAGACTGCTATGGAGTCTCAGCGTCTAATTGCTTAAGATGGGAAATTGCCTGCCAGTTATTCCTTTTCATGGGAAATTTCAGATTTGGCAGTCTTGAGTATTTTTCCAAAATAAAATTATTCTGAATGTTACAATACTTTGGGCGTATTTATCTCCTCTCAGCATTATCCTTTTGCCGTTTTACTGTGCACAAACCACCACGACAGTGCAACAATTGCAAACAAAGCCATTAACAAGATTCCCATTAGCCAGTTTAATCTTTGAGTCACTTATTCATCCTCTGCTTGTCCTGGAAACAGTCTCTGCTCTTAGCTGAAGCTACGTTAGTTGCCTTGCATTACCCTAGCAGCTTATATCATGCCATAAGAACACTGCCACTGGCATGTATATATACTGGTGTTTACAAGCTGTAAATAGCAGCAACTCTGGAGGAAAAATTGGGAATCTGGAGAAAAATAGTGAACCATCCCTAAAAACCCAGCCTTCATGGAGGCAGCAAATGGAGATCACAAATCTATTGCTGAGAAAGAGACAAATATTTTCTCAGGAGAGAGAGCTGCCTTTGCATACCCTGCAAAACTTGGAACTGTGGCTACACGGAGCACCCCAGAGCATGCAGCTGTAACTGGGACAGGAGACCAGAAATGACTCTGCTGCCATCTGGTGAATTTTGTAGTTATTTGAGGTTAAGGAAAGATGCCGTAAATCTCGGCATGTAGCACTAGCTAGCAGCACAAGATAACGTGTACATAAACTGTGAAGTTAGCTGCAGTAAAGAGATGAATATGGTGAAAAAATTCAGTGCTAGATGGCTTCAGAATGTTGTGTAGCTCCATGATCAGGAGGCCAGAAGATAACGCTGAGACACTGTTGATGGCAGTGAGTGGAGCAGCTGCTTCAGACTAAGAGTGAAGAAATGCTGCAGTTGACATTTGTGTGATCATTTGTCTCCTGGAAGCATTTCTTGACAAGTTCTCAAAATCCAAATTTGACTTCTGTCCTGGAATGTGGTAGGTTCCTCCTTTCCAGAATGGCTGTATTCAAATAAAAATGCACTTGAAACTACAGTAACTACACTAGGGTTAATGTAGAAATTTCCACCATTGTTTAGAGCTTTGCTCAGATTCCGGCCTTCAAGAAACAGAGGTGTTCACCAAAAAAAAAAAAAAAAAAAAAAACAGAGAATATA
>VXAV01007758.1:36665-50846 GCA_013399715.1 Alectura lathami | reverse complement strand
CTGAGGCGAGGGAGCCTGGCCCCAGCCTCCGGCCCCTGTGGCTCCGGGCAGCGCGGTCTGTGGCCGGCGGGGTCGTGCCGCCTCCCCGGCAGGACTCCTGACAGGCGGCAGCCGCCCGGGGAGCACGGAAAAGCACCCGGGGCCTTGGTCCTGCGGCCGTGGGTGTGAGGGAAGGGGGACATGAGGACAGCGCTGCTCTGCTGAGCCCGTGTGATTGCTTCCTCAGCACTGAAGTAGAGAAACCTAATCAGGATTTGTAGGGCAAGGCAAGATGAGGATGTGTTCTGTATCTGCAGGGTTAGAGGTCTAGGTAGAAGTTCCTTTGGATGTTATCTGCCAGCATTTATACCTGCCAGACAACTTACCTGAGTTTCAAAAAGGGAGTGAAAGGCGTGCATGTGGATATCATGGTGTCCCAGGATATCCCGAGCAGGAAGGAACCTGCAAGGATCATTGAGTCTGACTCCTGGCTGCACACAGGGCCACCCAGAATTGCAGTTGTATTTCTGAGGGCATTGCCCACGCATCTTGGTTTCATTCATGAATGACTGTCATCAGCTTTGTTTTGCTGAGCACTGTTTGGGCCCTAGTCCTTTTGAGCATGATGCTTCAGTATTGTCTGTGTTCCTGCTGAAGTCCATCAGACAACAGAGAACTGAGCATCAAGAGGTGTTTGCAAGATCTGTTTCAAGATTGTAAGCCCACAAGTGGTAAGACACTAGTGAAGCTCAGTGCTGTTGTGTATATACATAAACCCTGCCTACATGCTGCAGGGCTTACTAGCAACAATGTGCAGCGGTCAGAATACTAAAAACCTTTTGTGTTGGATGGTTTCCCAGAACCTGAAGAATTCACTGGTGTTCTCAGGACTGTCGAGGGAAACCTTTGTGTATCTGTTAGCTTGAATTAGTTGCAACTTTGTTCTTCTACTTCAGTAACCACCATGAGATGAATACACTGTACAGTCTCAGCCCTGTATTTGTTAAATGGATGTGTACTCAGAGCTGTAGCACAAGTTGCCTGTTCTCAAGGTATCAAATGTAACATAAATGTGGCATACTGTGACAGCTAGAAAGAGCAAACCACATGATCTTTGTGGCAGAGCATCCACATGTGCATGCAAGCACATCACACAAGGATAATGAATCAGGTGCAATTGGTTTAATCTCTCATGGGGGGGTCATATTTTCATATTAAGCCACTCACTGACTCAAAAACAAAAGCAGTTTCCTCAGAGAACCAGAGTGCAGCTGTTCCATAGGGGTGTTGTCCTCTGTGTGCTACCAACTGTAGAATGGAATGACTCAGAAGAGGCCTGAAATCTGGGAGCTGGCAGGGGCTAGGGTGCAGCAGAAGCCCTAGAGAAAAGGAGCACTTTCCTCCGTTTCCTTTCGCAGGCTGCAGTGGTAGTGTCAGGAAACGCATCAGAAAGATTCCTGACTGGTTTCATCTTTTCCCTCACATCATCTGAAATTCGAGAGTGTGATATTCCTGTTTAAATATCTCACTCTTTGCTACAGTGGATTATGACAAAGCACGTCTTTAACGCAAGTTCAGATGCACTTTTGTTTGTCACGAAAACTACACGAAAATCAAACAGCCATATTCTTTTTCCGTATTTGTGAATAAACTGCTTGAATGGCCTAGAAATCTTACAAGGAAAAGGTGGTCTGGCTATGTTTTTTAAAATAACAGCAACAAAAAATCTCCATCTTAGTTAAAAAAAAAAAAGTCTGTCACACTTGACGAGGAGGTAGACTTTCTTTTCCCACCATCTTCCAGAGAATCTTCATTTGCTTCAGGGGACGTTTTCCGTTTTATATTGTGATGTGTCTTTATGGGAGGGTTATTTTCATTCTCTATTTCTCAGACCTTTTCCTGTAGATGGGAACAGGGGAAGGAGCCCAGACGTGGGAACGCATTCTCAGGCTCCTGCAAGACCACCATGGCTTATGATGACTCCAAGAAGAAAGAAGGTATGACTGCTTCATAATCTCAGAGGGAGTAGCCAGAACAAGAGGGTGTCCTCTGCAGCCCTTGCCAGGCCACGGAGTCAGGGAGTGGGAAAGGAAGCAAGTCTCCAGTGGAGCACTGAAGCGTATTAGCCCTCGAATTGAATCTGGCCAAGTTTCTGCAGGGTCCCAAGCCCTCGTCTTCCAGATGGAAAGTACTGGGATTAGAGAGACAGGTGGTGCTTCCTAGTGCAAACGCCATGGTTGGGAACTCTGCTGCTGCAGCCTGTCTTCTCCCTGCCCTGTCAGTGGAACAGGAGGCTGGGGGCAGAGAAATGGTTACTCATGGAAACACTTCTAGGTCTAGCTGTCTTTAGGAAGAAATCGACAAGGATTAAGAATGAAATCTTGAGAACCTGTGTTACAGTATTAGAGCACTGAGCCCCGTCCCTGCAGTCAGAGAGTGCAGAATGTTAACTTTCAGTCCCTCGTGCTGGTTGGGTTTTGTGCGCTACTCTGAGCCAATTTCTGCTTCTGCCTTAGTTTGTGCCTGGTCTGTGTGTCTGTTGTTCCTTAATGTGGCATCTCATTTCTGCTTTTTTTTTTTTTTTCATTTTTGCATAAATCTTAGAATTCCTAGAGAGTGACCGAAGTGCTGATGACGTGGGGCTGGCAGCTATCAGGACACAGCGAGAGAAAAAGCGGTGTTACAAGGATCTGCTGCAAGAGGAGGAGAGGATAACAACTCAGGTTAGGAAGCCCTCAGAGAAAATGTTGAAGGTGTAAAAATGTGTGTAAAGCTGGAGAGAGGGTGGGGTGGGTTGTTTTGATGTTCTTTTGTATATAAAAATGCCTGTAGAAGAGCGCAAGAGCAGTTAATTGTGTCCTGAATTGTTTGTTAGCTTTGCTGGGGAAATGGAGGGTGTCAGTCCTAGTTACAACTGATTCTGATTTTTCTGGCCTCAGAAAATAGGGTAGGAGGATCTTGGCCCAGCCTTGTTGTACAACGCTGCAAGATCTAAGATAGCATTAATAACTTTTTACACAAAAAGTAAGGTTTTTAGCACTCATGGTTGCATAAATAGCCAGCAAAAAATGATTAAAATGTGAACTGATGTGCTGTTGTCTTCCTGATTCTGCAGACAGCCTGAAACGATAGCTCTTGAGAGGTAGGAACTTGCCCTATTTGTCTCTTTGGGGCCCTAGCTCTGAAATCATGTAGCAACAAGTTAAGTTTCTTAAAAACTTTCCTCTTTGAGCTAAAGTTTCTGCTGTTAGCTCAAAGGTGACTATCTTGTGATTGTTTTTACATTTTTTAAATCTAGAAAAGGAGTTCTAGTTAAAAAATGAAAATCTTCTACCATGTAGATGGAATTCTGTAGAGGAGCTTCATTTTCAGACCGTAAATCAGTCAAGAGACACATAATAATTAGGTGACATGAGATATTAAGGTCAATTTTCTGGCCCATCATTTTAATTGTCACCTCTCTGCCTCCTTTCACTTTTTGTCTTCTTCAGCATATTGAATATAAACTGCTCGCCTTCATTTTTAAGGCTTGACAGCCAGTGCATGCTTGGTTATTTCTTAACTTTATTAGGAGGTGGGTGTCTGTCTTTTATCAACTCATCAGCTGATGTCCAAGTGCTGGCTTTCATTGTCCATTTCTTAACACTCTCAAATGTGCTTTTTCGCGTTCTCTTGTGTAATGCTTCTCTCACTGGAGCGAGCTCACTACAGAGGTTTGTCTTTCAGTTTCCTTGCAGTGCTGTTGTGCTGCAATTTCCACAGAAAAAATAGTTGGCTGATGTGCTGAAACCAGTCCTGACTGACACTGTTTTTTGTATTTTCTCACCTATCTGTACCGTGCTTTTTGTCTCTTACCTCAAACCTACATTGTGAACTCTTGGGGACAGGCTGTGTTTCCTTTGCTGGTTCAGTGCCTAGAATAAGGACAGTGGTTCATACACAGGGTTGCTTGGCATTTCGGTAGTACAAATGCCTCTTGATACCTCCCACAAATTATTATCTATGTCAGCAGTCCATGTGAGTCTCACACTATTTCCCTCTCATGGTCACTAACTTTTTTTGTTCTTATTTTAGGACAGTGAGCTCTTTTCAGGAACAGAACCTCACAAAAAGAAGAGGAAGCACTCTGATGAGTTCTGCTCCAGGGGTAAGATGGCAATCAGATAGAGGATGGGGAGGAAAGGATGCTGTTAAACCAATGTCATCAAACCTTGTGGTCAGCACTTTGTCAGAGGGAAACTACACCAACCTGTCCTAGGAGAAGTAATCAGAAACCTGACTCTGATCAGATTTCTGCTGCACCAGACAGCAAAACGTTAGTGAGTGATGTTTTTGGAGTCTAGCTCGACACCTTGCTGTTGTTGGAGCAGAGATCTTCCACTCCCCTTTTCATTGACAAGTTGTTTTCTAACCCATGCGTTCCCTTTTGAAATTTCAATTCTTTTTTTTTTTTTTTTTCCCTATTGCATTACAAGCTGTAATTTTACTTGCCGATAGTATTAATTAATTTATCTGAACTTGTAAAAACAGAATGTGTCAGGGTACAAGATGAATGCTTTTTGGTTCAGTTTGAATACAGAAACATTCTCACAATGAAAAAACTGGGCAGAAAATGACAGTTCATGAAAGCCTAACAGGCTTAAGACTTATTTTTGTCCCAGTGCAAAGAAAAAGCGAAGTCTTGGGATGCCTTTATAAGCTGAAATTTTATCAAAAATCTGTTTTCAGAATGAAGAAGCTCATGTTTTCAATTCATCTGTCTCTTCTTGGCTAAAAGTAATGTGACAGCCTTACACTTGAGATGTAATATTTCAGGCTCAATAAGGTATATTTTCATAAAAATATACTGGCTTATGATAGAATACAAAGTCTGATGAAACTGCAAGAACTTTCCCAGCCTGTCTTTCTACATTAAATAGTTTGACCAGCTCTGGTGTTACAGCTCCTGAATTGTATCTGTGAGGACACGCTGAGCTGGCCGCAAGTTTCAGAGACCTCCTAGAGCCAAGATGCAAATTGGTTAGCTGTAATAATAGGAAGTATTGCAGGATTCCCACTTCACCTCTTTTGGCTTGTGTATTGCTGTCTTTAAAGAAATCATCTTCATTAACAATTTTCTTGACCTTTTTCAGGTCTTTCATCTTTGGATCTACCATCAAAGAAGAAGAAAAAAGCAGTTTCTAGCCCACCCTCAGCTGATAAAACCATGGATCTGCTCAAGGCTATCACCTCACCTTTGGCCACAAGCTCTAAGTCTTCAAAGAAGACCTCTGAAAAGTCATCATACTCTTCCTCTGGCCACTCTGAAAGCAAAAAGGAGCACCACAAGAAGAAGCTGAGTGGGAGCAGTGGGGAGCACTCAGTGGATGACGGCAGCTTCCACAAAACTAAAAAAATGAAACCTCTTTACGTGAACACGGAGACGCTCACTCTTCGTGAACCTGATGGCTTAAAGATGAAGCTTATCCTTTCACCAAAAGAGAAAAGTAGTGCAACAGATGATGATTCTTTCTCAAAGAAATCTTCGAAGAAATCATCTCGGGATGAGCAAGGGTCATTCCTTCTGGGTCACGAACTGCAGAGCTTCCTGAAGTCGTCTCGGAAGAAGCACAAACCTCCTCCAGACTCACATCCCCCTTCTGAGAGTTTTGGTGCTGACACATCCAGTTTTTCAGAAGGCCATGGGAGTGAGTATGAGATTTCAGGTGTGGAGGCACCACCAGAATCAGGATCCTCTTCTGGTGGGGAGTTGGAGGCCGGAGAGCTAGTGATAGATGACTCCTACCGGGAAATCAAGAAGAAGAAGAAGTCAAAAAAAAGTAAGAAGAAAAAGGACAAGGAGAAACACAGAGAGAAGAAACACTCCAAGTCTAGAAAGAGCTCTGGGCACTCTTCTGTGGCAGGAGGAGAAGTAACAGTATCACCACCACCTCCACCCAGTACTCCCTATGTGCTTCCTCCAACTCATCCTACTGTTTTTCACTCAGATGGACAAAGTGAGAAGAGGAGGAAAAAGGAAGAAAAGGAGAAGGAAAAGGCTGAGAAATGGGAAAAAGAAAAGGAGAGAGAAAAGGAAAAGGAAAAAGAAAAGGAAAGGGAAAGAGAAAGGGAAAAGGAAAAGGAAAGGGAAAAGGAAAGGGAAAAGGAAAGAGAAAAGGAAAAAGAAAAGGAAAGAGAAAAGGAAAGAGAAAGAGACAAGGAAAAAGAAAAGGAAAGAGAAAGAGAAAAGGAAAAGGAAAGAGACAAGGAAAAAGAAAAGGAAAGAGAAAGAGAAAAGGAAAGAGAGAGAGAAAAAGTAAGGAAAATTGGAGGGGAGATAGAAATTGGGTGATGGGTACTACTGAATTACACACTCTGTTACAAAGACTTGTTAAACCGAATATCAGCATCTATGTTTTCATTGCAGCATGTTTGGCAGAAGTGTTTCAGCTACTGTGTTTCATGTTTTTAGGGAAAGGAATACAAATCTTTGTTTGTCTGTTTTGTGACACAGAGGTCCTTTGAAAAGGTTGTACTGAATTTACTTGGTACAGATTATGCCACCACTGCATCATTTTCTAAGGTAGCTGGTTCTAGCTGTTACCAAGTAGAATTTTGGGCTGGTCTGGTAGTCATCCAGTCCATCAGCACAGTTCCTGTAAAAAGGAATTGAGCTCTAACCTGAAGTTATTTACCTTTTTATTGCATTATTCAAATGAAGATCTAATTCTCACAGTCTGCCACATTGCCACTTCCATCCTGTACTCATGAATTCAGGTTTTCAAGGTTAGTACACAGAAGAATATGCAGGCAAAATTGTAGCTAGGGTATGTGTGAGGTTTCCAGTCAGTACAATCTGAGATGTGTAAGTATATAAATAGGGAAAAACCGTTCTTGTATGTCTAGATAGACAAGAATTGATTTGTGTCAGCAAATGGGCAGACGTAGGCCAAATTTTCTCAGCTGTTTTGTTCTGTGTGGTAAGTTTTCTTTGATCAGAGCTGGGCAATTGCTTCTGCCTGTGTTATCACTGTGGTTACACAGACTGTTTTCTTGCAAATATGAAGTGATCTGTAAGGGTGCAAGGAACAGAACAAAACATGAACTGAAACAGAACAAAAACTGAACTGTTTTGAGAGATCCGTGATAGACACTGGGAGTAGTATGATGGGTGGCTGTTTTTTTTTTTAAGTTTTAACACTGAGATATATTTACAGAGTTATAGGTTGATCCTGGATTTAGAATAGCAGAAGTTTTGATTTATGGATGAAATGCATTGATAGAGTTGCTGTGAGATAAAGCCTTGTATTAAAACCAGTTCTGGACAGCTCCTGTTTTCAAAACTGCTGAATTCAGCCAGAACATGTAAAGCACTTGTTGTTTTACCTTCCTGATCTAAGCACAGTGTCTTTCTGTAAGTCTTTGATAAATGTCAGATTATGAATAAAATTGAGCATGTCTCTTCATAATTGAAAATCTTTGTTTCCTTTTCTTCTTCTGACTAGCCAAAGAAGAAGAACATGTCTGCCTATCAAGTGTTCTGTAAGGAATATCGTACAAATATTGTGTCCGAGCACCCTGGGATAGGTGAGAGAACAATGTAGCCTTCTCTTCTCTTCCCTTTGTTATCCATTAGTCTGGTTAATTAGCAGGACAGTTTCATACTCTTATTTTTTTGAGGCAGTAAAAAGGACAGGAATGGATTTCATGATTTGATTCACTGTATTTTAACTAAGCTGCGTATCTAGATAAATTACCTACTCTTCCTTTCTTTTATGTAAAGAGTTGTCTTTATTGTGTCACCTTTCTGCATATGCATGTGTGATCTTGTATTCCTTGTATCATAGACAGTAATGGAAATGCGCACTGGAAATCATTTTCTGGAAAGTGCAGAGAGTTCCACTTGTGGAAGAGATTGCTTCCTAAATGTGCATGTGTTGGCCAGTTTTTCATTTCAGTTGAGTTTCAGCTGAAATTCACATAGATTTCCTGCTTTCTCACCATAATTTTTTTCTTTGATCTGCTCCTAACAGATTTTGGAGACCTAAGCAAAAAGCTAGCCGAAGTGTGGAAGCAGCTACCCGAGAAGGATAAACTGGTACGTGTGTGTGAAATGTCTTTGTAAAATGACTTTTGTAAAGTAGGTGCTTAGGTCAGAACATGCAGGTAGTATTGCCACGATAGCTTAAAAAATATTACCTCTGTCCCCAAACTACAGGAAAATGGGTGATTTTGCCCTTGTGGTCATAAAAGCATTCATTTTCTTCTCATGGCATTGCTTCGCCTCGAGGTCTAGGCATCAGGTAACGGAATTACTTAACATTATGAATCTCTTTTTATACCATGGAAACTGCAGATCTGGAAACAGAAAGCTCAGTATCTGCAACACAAGCAGAATAAAGCAGAGGCCACCACTGTGAAGAGAAAGGCATCGTCTTCAGATGGTGCTCCCAAAATAAAAGGTAATTGTTGCACTTTATCTGCTCTGCTCATGTTTTTTTTTTTTCTTTTTGGAGTGGGGAAAGTGGTGTAGCTGGGTAAATAAGGAACAAAGATCCTTTCTTGCTTCTCAGTCACACCTGCTTTTACATAGGTCTTTACAAAACTCATCATATTACTCAACAACAGTGTTTCTTCAAGAGCAGAAATGATGTCAGCACTTTTCAAACAGTCTGAATAGTAGAACAATATTGGTTTTAGCACTTCAGGGACTGAAACAGCAAGAAGCAGCAGGGAAGCTCTAGTGGGATTATCTTGCTGCAGTAGGAAAAAGGGTGGTTGTTGGCTTTGCATCATGGCTCACCAAATCTCCCAAACCTGCCAAACTGCACTCAGCTGAGGTATGTGCGTTGAAGGCAAGTTCTGTTTCCAAAGGCAACGGAAGGTCCACAGAACTATTTAAGCATCTCATGCCTTTCAGATTTGAACTTTAGAATGTAAATACAGAAAGTAAATAGGCTTGTAAGTAGGAGGATGAAAGTAGATAATACAGCATTTTAATTCAT
Organism: Alectura lathami; assembly: GCA_013399715.1. NCBI lineage: Eukaryota > Metazoa > Chordata > Aves > Galliformes > Megapodiidae > Alectura > Alectura lathami. The sequence continues at coordinate 41,883 of VXAV01007758.1, read as the reverse complement.
GTGTTTCCAGCTTCTCCAACAGGAGCGATTTCCCCTCATAAGAAATCCCCCACCAGCACCGTGGTGTTGTCTTCCTCACCAGCCAAAGCCCCTGAGACAGATCCTATCGATGTAGCTGCGCACTTACAACTGCTGGGTGAATCTCTGAGCCTCATTGGACACAGGCTGCAGGAAACAGAGGTGAGTCTGTAACCAGCAGTGTCTCAGTGATGTCACATAGTTTGCTCACAGGATTAGGGGGATTATTATTTTGTTTTACTAAACAGTCAGACAATGCTTTTTGATAAGGAAGAGAAATCACAGATGGCGTGTCGTGTTTCTCTGATGCATTGCTGTTTATTTTCAGTGAAATAAAATTCTTATGGAGGTTATTCTTCAGAGGAACAACTGGAGTAAAAATCTCTCCCTTTACAGAATGGCACACAAACACATTTCCTTTTTTGAAAGTATATTAATAACTAAAACATTTTTATAGACTTAGCATTTCTTTAGGCTTCAGTAATAAAACAGCTATTGCCTTTAGTGCTCATGTAGTTAACATAGTAGATGGTACACAATGGCAAGGAAATTACATTGCAAAAATTGTGGAATTATATACAGAACTGACAACTTTCTGACCTTTTCTGCTGTTCCCTACTTTTTGCCTGCATCAGTATGTTGCCTGTTGAATTCTTGGGTTCTGTTTCTGAGCCAGCAGTCTCTCTGTGAAGTACTTGTCATAGCTTTGTTACCGTGTAGGTGGTAGACGTGGACTAGGGCAGCTCAGTAGTGAAGATACTGTATCTGAGTAAGGATCAATACAGTTGTGAAGAAACTGTGATTTCCACTACTTGTCCCTATCCAGTTCTTCTTTCCTTACTTGCAGGGAATGGTGGCTGTTTCAGGAAGTTTGTCAGTACTTCTGGACTCTATCATCTGTGCTTTGGGTCCGTTAGCATGTCTGACCACACAACTGCCTGAGCTGAACGGCTGCCCTAAGCACGTTCTGGTGAGTTATTGCGGTAATTTCCGTTCTAGCCCTGTTAATTTTAGTAGGGTCCAACTAGAGTTTTCTGATGAATCAGTCTTACAATGGAATTATATTTCCAAAGTAATAAGAAAATTGTCTTGGTCATAGGTTGCTATAGAGGGATATTTACTGAAATTCTTTAAGATGTTAATGTTGTAGGGTGTTGTACAACATTGCATTGTTCGTTTGTTTTCCAGTGGAAAGCCACCTAATACTTGTTTCATTGTTTGCAGTGTGTGTAGGTCCCTTTTTAGTGACTGAATCAATCCATCTACATCAAATTAAAGCACCTGTACACATACCATTATTTTTGAAAGTTCTAATTTTCCATTAAAAAAAAAAAGCACCTTCCAGCTGCTCTGTATTATGCATACATCCTGTTTGTCTTTAGCAACACAGAAAATAACTTGGGATCTCAGTTAGGATTCCTAATGTGACTGAGTAGGGCCTTTCACATGTAGCTGTGCCTTACCCAAAGAAAGGAAAATAGTCTCTGTTTCAAGGAACTGGATAACTACAGGTTCTTTTCTACGTTAAATTACACTTGCTACTGAGCCCTGATTTAGCAACAGCTTGTGGCTTCCATGTGGCATGATGTGGACGTAGATAAAGATGGCAGCAGTATGAAAGGAATCAGGAGTCGTTCCTCCAGCAGGAGGCACGAATAAGCAGACAAGTAGAGCAAAAATGAAAAATCAGTATGTAGTCTGCAAAAGTTAAGAGAGTGAAAACAAATCTGGACAAGAGAGCAGCAGAAATGGGATGTGAATCGGCTTGTTTTTACAGGACAGCCCAAACATTCATTTTGAGAAACGACTGTTTAACAACAACAGCAAATTTGTCAGCTTAGGCTGTGAGCTCCCACAGAATGGCTCTCTACGCAGCAGCTGAGTCAGCGGGGTGTTCCCATCATGAGCCATGGAAAAACATCCTCTGCTTCTGTCCTTGCTTGCCAAGGTCGTTCAGAGCAAGTGACACCCCTTTTCCACATGACTAATGGCGCATATCTTGGAAACTTGATCAACTTATTGTTGCAAGGAGCAGTGAAGCTTCAGGTGGATTCAGGCGCTTACCTGTCACTTCTGAAAACTGGTACTCTGACTTGATAGTAAAGAAATTCCCCTGATTTTTACAGTCAGGTGTGTAAAGACAGGGGTACTCGAAGAGGGATAAAGCCGTCGTCAGTGGTTGTGTTGCATGTAGTATGCAGTTCGTCTTTTCGGCCAGTAGGTGGCAGTGTTAAATTTCAAATTACCATTGGTACAGCTCCAGCTCCTAGGTAGGTGTTCCTGAGGCTTTCAGCCATCCAGCCTCAAATTCGAGGTGACTGAAATACTGCATGTGAACGACATACAGATAGCATAGTGCTCACTGTTGTTTTCTGATGTGCAGAAAAAGGACTCTTAGTCTCAGAATTCTATTAAATTTGCAGGGAAAACTGGAAGGCACTTCTTTTTCCCTTCTGACACCCTACTAGTGGGTGTTTTTGAGGGTTTTTCTCTTATATGCTGCAGAATTTCTTGAAGGACCTGTGAGTATAAAGTCCGGTTTAAAGCCAGGGTGGTGGGTTTTTTGGATTTTTTTGTTTGTTTTTTTTGTCGAATGTAAAAAACAAAACAACTGTGATCACTTTACTGAAATCCTTCACCACATCTCCCCTGTGGTTGATGTGATACAGTCAATGTGGTTTGTTTCAAATCTGAAGATAGAGTGTGGGGTTCATGAGGAGGAGGTCACTTGTGGAAAACCTCAAGCCTTATCTTTGTTTCCAAGTGCTTCCACTTGAGGCTAGTTTTACGCTTAGTTAAATTACAATGCCAAAAATGTGAAAAAGAGCCTAGCAGCAGTAGGGTAGTGGTGGTGACTGCACAGTTTAATTGTCTCATGATAATGGTAACTTGTAAGACAAATGAAAGTGCTTAGTATCCTCCTCTGTGTTTTTAAGGATTTTGAGTCATGGCCTGACATTAAAATACTGAATTTCTTTTCCTAGGCAAACACACTAGACAACATCGCCTACATCATGCCTGGACTTTGATGGGAAAGGATCCTGGGATTTGTTCAACTTCAGCATAACTGACCTGTGTACATACGCACTACACCGGCACTCCCTGAGGGCTCCGCGTGTAGGATTTTAAAGTTTTATACCTGTATACATAGGATTGTAACTCTTGACTTTTTTAATGAGATGTTGTGAAGTTAAGCTGAGAGAACCAATTTTCTGTTGGTGGATGAAATGTCATCCAATATGAAAGTATTTGTAAGACGAATTCAGAAAGATTTTGAGATACTAGCCTTAAATCCAGATCCTTGAATGGGGGAAGCAGCCAGAGAATGGACTTCTCGATAGAAGGAAAAACATGTCACCATGAGAGTGGTCACTGGAACAGGTAGCCCAGAGAGGCTGTTGAGTCTCCATCCCTGATGATCTTGAAAAACTGAATGAGCAGCCCTCTCTAGCTGGATGTTCTTTAGAAGCAGGGGGACGGACCAGATGACCTCCTGGTATCCCTTCTGCGGGCAGGTAGAGATGGTAGAATATTTCGGACCAAGGAACAGAACTGAACTCTTCACCAGCCCTGTTTCTGTTTTTTGACTTTAAAATCTGCTTGAGGGGAAAGCTGGATAGCTGATCAAGGATACGGAGGGCTTTGCCTCTCGATCACACCTTCTAACCCCCGTCTTCAGTCAGTAAATGCAAGTTGTCAGTGTCAGCCTACTGGTCTGGTAGTTGGCAATGAAGTGAAGCTGAAGATGAGAACTTTATCTTTTCTTGTGGACTTGCACTCAAATCATCATTAGTACCGATGTATTGTAGACTTCTTAGCTTGAGAGAATGAACTTCCTGCTGATTTTTCCAGGGCATGGTCAGCCTGCTTTGATGGAGAGGAGAGTGATAGCAAGTGGGAAAAAAATTGGATTGCTTCTGCCCATCTTGCACTTGGTTTGTGAACAGACAACCTTGGTTTCAGATTGCTGATCCCCCATCCCTTTCACCAGCAGTATGGAAAGAGCCGGGGTGCTGCTGTGGGACTGATGGCCGATGTGAAGCAGCTGTGGCTGACCAAGGCGCGTGTGTGTTGGTGGGACTGATCCCCCTTCTTTCCAGCCACATACTTGGTGTTTGGCTTTCCACTCCTCTAGAAGAGGAGCTGCAGGAAAGCATGTGATTTTCATATAGGCTTTTGTGTGTCAGTGTGTGTGTGTGGTGTTCATATATTGTGTATTTAACTTTTAACAATATCTGTACCAGATTTTAATTTATCCTGTATATTACTATGTACATATATATACACACGTAATTTAAAAGCAAAAATCCCTCTCTCTGCAAGCAGTGCGTGGAAGGCATGCATCAGCTCTGCCTTACCACCCTCCGTGCAGCGGTCAGCTCTGTGTGCAGCAGTAAGCATCAGCACTGCGTGGGGAAACCCCAGGAAGGTTTTAAGCATTTGTAGAAACAGACTCCCTTGGGAAGCCAGGTAGAGCGGCTGAAATATAATTCGACTCCATCATCTCCAGCCTTGCAGGATGAAGGTTTTAAAATGCCAGAAGAGCACAAGGTACTCTGTCTCTCAGGGAGCTGTTACCTGTTCAGCGTTAAGTTTTCTCAGTGAGTGGAAGGGGCACAAGCTTCTCACACCACCATGTACCGGACCAGCACGTACATGTGTGTTTCAGCACAATGTGACTCATCCCGGTGAGCCTGGAGCTGGAACACGCAGGAGGGAGGGAGGCAGCCCGGCCCTGCACAGCCGCTGGCGGTGCACAGAGCACCAGCTGCTGGGGGACACAAGGGAGCCGGCTCCTTCCAGCCCTGGGGAGCAGAGGGATCCGCTCCAGCTCTGTCTTCTCTGCAGTGAGAGCTCCTGCGGAGTTCGAACAACACACACAACCCTCCTGTACTGCGTTTTTATTTAAAATTTGTACACTTTGTATAATCTGTATCTTGTGGTATTTGGTACTAGATGGAAAACTTTGGCCAGACTTAGAAGTTTTTATATTTTTGTTATTTCCTTGCCGTTTGGTCTGGATTGTGTTACAATTATATAAGGAACTTTTTTGTACTGTACGTACAATATAATTTTTTTTTTTTTTAACAGTTGGTCTGTTGTCATTCATTTTAGCACGCCCCGTTGCTACCAGCACTGAGTCTGCGGGGCTCTGCGGGCCCGGCCCTGGCACACCGGGGCTCGGCGGGGCCGGGCGGCG
>VXAV01007758.1:12969-35962 GCA_013399715.1 Alectura lathami | reverse complement strand
CCGGCCCGGCCCTGCCGTCCGGCGGCTCGTCTGTGCGCCTCACCCAGCGGCACCCCAGGGCTGGCTGCCCGCCGGCTCTGCGCTCCCCGGCACAGCGGTCTGGGGCAAGCAAGGCACCGCTAGCTCTGTGGAGCTCCTTGCAGCGCCGAGCAGCAGCTCGAGCAGGGAAATCGGCAGCAGGAGCGTGGCTTCCACTCTGTGGGCTTTCAGGCCCGCAGACGCTAAGTGTCTTTTAGACCCTGTGCTCAGGTCAGCTCGGTGAGCGCAGGAGAAGAAAGCAGTCCGAGAAGGCAGAGCAAAGAGAAAGACTAAGACCATGAACAGCTCCACTGGTTTCAAAGCAGAGATGCTCTTCTAAAATACTTAGAATACCATCTAAATGCCTTCAGGTTGTGCTGGAAGAAATATGGCTGATGTCACCCGCTTAACATCTCCATATTGTGTAATGGTCACTTGTTAGTTTATGCAGTTGCTCGGCTTTGCTTTTCGTCACTTGTGCAGACCTTTGTGCTATTCTTCTCTGAAGCCTCTGATTCCACGTGCTTGCACTGGTGAATGGTATGCTGCGGATGGGGTGGGAAAGGGGCAAGCTGCTGCTCTTTTTGAGGTGCCCAAAGCAGTGTCCAAATGATATGGGTGGTGGGCAGTGTGATGTGGCACTACCAAGTATTGGTTGGATCGGTGAGATACACTACAGCAAGGTGAGGGAAGGGTGACTTTAATCAACAGTACCAATAGCAGGGAAGATTTCCAGCAAGCAAAAGCTCTCTGTGATCTTTGATGCCTCCCCAGATGACAGTCACATGTTTCATCGCACTTCCCAGGAGAAGCAGTCTCCTGCCCTTTCCAGAATGAGCCTCTTTGATTCTTCCAGCAACTGCATCAGATACGTTGTTGTGTTGGGGTACAGGCAAACTGAAGTCCTCTTTAGGTTTTACAGAGTACTTCTTGCCCTGCAGCTCTTCTGATCCCTATAGCAGTCAGATGTAAGTGGTTTCCTTGCTGGGCTTTGCTTCCCTTAAAGAAGGGATTTGCAAGCAACAAACCAACAACAAAGAAGAGGAAGAAAGTGTTTCAAGACTGTTGTCAAACAGGAGTTTAGAGGCCTTAGTTCCAGAGGTGTGACAGTAGAGAAATCTTAATGGTTGGTGTTGGCTGGGGTTACTGGAGTCCACAGGGGTGGAGAACTTGCCATGTATGAGAAAGGAGCTGGGGTGTGGAGGACTTTAAAGGGCTGGTGGCTGCAAATACGAGTGTTTTCTCCTTTTGAACATTGCCTAACAGCATCTCAGGGACATAGATAAATGCTGTCTTCCCTGTTTAATTTGGGACGCGTACATGACTTACCCCAAGTTGTTTAGTAGGTCCCTGGCAGCTGCGTAGTGAGCCCATGAACCTGATCACCAAACCTACACAGTGCTGCTGCTTCGGGCTGCCTGCAGAAAGCTGATACGGCATCATCGTAAATTACTTGGGCAAAGTGGTGTATGCCTGATACGGCTTATAAGGTCTAAACCAGCTTTAGATGAAAACTAAGGGATGATAATAAAAAAATACTCCGTGGCACATTGAAGTGATGTTCTCATATTCCTTCATTAATGTTTATCTAGTAAATCCCTCTTATTTTGCTGACTAGGAAAGAGTCGCTCAGATAATCGCAGTGATTTCTTACAAAATGAATTGGTTGCGGAGGAGTAGCTTTACACCTTTTTACTCCTAATTCTGAGATTTCATCATAGAATTTGCATTTGTTCTGGTTTTGGACCATGATGTGTCTTCCTAAGATGAATACAGACTTTAAAATAATAATAATAATAGTAATGAAGTATTATTGTACCAATGGAGAAATTTCTGAAGAGTGCCGAAGCATCGTAGTTTGGATTTTACCTGTGAAAGGGTAATTGCTTGGCCTCTATCTAGGAGCTAAGAGAAACGTCAAGGTGGAAAATCAGATTTCAGGGAGACACTCTGGTAGTAACAAGGCAGAGTGAGAGAATGGAGAGGAAACCACCAGTGTTTCCTGAAGCCTGAAGCCAGGAATAGCTAGTAATTGTAGCACTGAAAGGGCCAGAGAGAGGTTATTTCAGTGAATGAGGGCAGGCAAGGGAGAGAAGTGAAGGTGTAATACAGAGATGGAGAGGAGCTTTTATGTGTGGGAGGTGGGTTAAGCATGAGAACTGGGAAAAGTTGAGGCTGGAAAGAGGGAGCAGGTGAAAGCAGATTGCTCGTGGTTGAGGGAGAGGAGCAGATAGAAGATAATATGCCTCACAGCTATTTAAATCCCAAACTCTCTGCGAGCTGGGCCTTGGGATCTGGTGGGAAGCAGATAACAGCTGCCATCAATAACATTCTCCTCTCTGATGGGTCCCTGCAAGGCAGTGCTTCTCAGCAAGGCATCGTTTTGTCTTCTGTGCTGTGAAGGAGTCGAAGAGCTCTCGGATCCCGGAGAGTTTGAGCTGATTCACAGGAAAGAAGCAGGAGGAGAATTTCAGAGACCCAAATACCCACAGCATTATGGCAGCGCAAGTCTGTGTCCGTCGCCATCCTTGAATTAGGTTTGGAGATGTGCCTGTGCTTTCTCTGGAGAGCAAGCTGTCCCCTCCATCTTTGGAGGAGAGGTACAGCGATGTTGAATGGTGGAGTCCTGCCTGATCTGGTGCTGTAGTTTCCTTGCGGGAAGTGGAAGCATGAGGCTTAGCAAGGTGACTTTGCACATTATGCTGATTTGGGCCAGGGGCAGTATGAACTGAAGGGAGGTTGGGAGAAGGGACTGCTGCCTTGCTCTCTGCTGAACCTATGCTGTCTTGTGCAACAAAAGGCTGGTGCCCTCAAACTCGTGTTGAAATTGGTGAAAATGCTTTCCTGAGGACTTTAAAGCCAGCGGGACGGAGTGCTGGAGGCACGCTGTTTGGAGCAGCGCAGTGGTCTCTGATGAGCTGTGGTAGAGCATGTCACAGGTGAAGGATTTCTGAATGCCGCATTGCCAGCCCAGCAGTGGGCTCTCCCCTGCCACAATGGAAGAGGCGGGAACCGTGGAAAGGATCAAAGCTGCAAAATTCACTCATGGCACAAAGCAGGGTACAGCTCCAGTGTATCAGTTATGCCGAGTTCAAATTAGGTTCTTATCTTACGGTTCCAGATAGCTTTTATATCTTCCAGTCAGCAAGAGTGCATCAGACGCCAGAAGGAAAAAGCCGGTACTTCAGTTTGACCATGGCACAGCCCTCAGCAGCTCTGGGCTGAGGCAGGCAATTTGCGAGGCGGCACGCTGCAATCGGGTAAAGCCTGCTGCTCTCGCACCCAGGAAGCTGGACTGGCCACCAAAGCAACGTGGCTTTGAAGTGGCCCCGTGGAGGGCCTCTTGCGTTTTGCCTGGTCTTTGAAGAAGACGGCATTTACACGCCAGCCGATAACCTCCCCGCGAGGCTTGCCCTGCGGCGGGCTGGGATCAGCTCCCAGCACACAGAAGCTCCCTGATAAGCTTTGCCAGGCAGTGCTGGGCAGGCAGCTGTGCCCTGCCTCCTGCCCTCGCTCTTTTTAGGGACTTGTCAGCATCCTGGGCTCAGATTTCATGAGGGGCAGACAGCTCATGTGCTAATTGCAGCTCCTGAAACAGGGCCAGCCGTTCTGATCTTTCACGTGGCTAATGAATAGACTTTTGTTTCCTTCCCTTCTGCAGGCTTTACTGAAGGGGTAAAGTTCAGGATTTTCTGGGAAAACTCCAATGTCCTGTTAGGCTGGGGCAGTCCCTTAGTGCTTGGAAGTAAGGGTTTAGAAGGCATTAGCTCCAGGCCTCCCAGGGCTGGGCCCTAGTCTCAGTGGGTAGATTCAAGCGCTTTGTCCTTGGAAACATTTGTGGTCACGTTCCTATTTCCCATATGCCCTAATTCTGCCCTTCCAGCTTTGCATTTTCTGACTGCACATCGCATGTACAGCAGGTTTGCTGCTTTCCTGCAGTTTTTCGCTGTCCAGCATCAGAAGGGAGGACCACGGCCCTGCTGTGGGGTGGCTGTGGGGCTGTGTGTGTCACCTCTGAGGAATCCCCACTTTCCGTACAGGCCGGCCAGGTGAAGGAGCGCACATGGTTTGTTTGCATTCCTTTCGGGAAAGCAAACCTGCTCGCCAGCCTTGGCAGGGCGAGCACATTTGGAGAAAAGGGGGACAAGGGAGGAGGTTGCAGAGTTGTGCCAAGCACAGGGAAATGAGGGAGGGATGTTGGCAGACACTGTTCACATTTGTATAAGGGAAAAACTGGGGATGAGGAGGGTTGGGGAGATTTTTGAACAGCAAAGACTTGATAGTTAAATTCTATTTTCATTTCATCCCTGGTTTCTTCTGTAGCTTAGAGCTTCCCGGCAGGCTCAGCCCTGCTCCCAAGTTGTGTTTTTTCTCCTTCCATATGCAGTGTTTTTCTTCAGGGCTGAGAAGGGTGGATGGGGACTTCCTTTTGGTAGGACAAAGACCATGAGGCTGATTTGTGGGTTTCATTGCCAAGGGAAGAAGCAGTACAGAGAAACTTTTGGATAGACTGGAACTTACACCAAGGTGTGTCCTGAGCAGGAGGTGACCCTCAGCACGCCAGAGGAGAGCACCAGTGAAGCGTGGCTTTGTGACCATGTACAGCAAATCCATCAGGCTGACCTGAGCTGCAGGTTGCCCGCCAGAGGGTCTGGCTGTGTGGTGCTGTCCCAGAGCTGGAGAGAGGTGGAAAAGCATTAAGAGTATTCTGCCACTTCCTTCCTTTGTTTGCCCTCTTCCATCTGCTTGTGGCCACAATGTAATCAACCTAATCACAGTGTAATCAGTAGGTTTTGTATTCAGCAGAAAAGGTGGTGCCTGGATTACGATAAGGTTTGGACAGGGAGCTTCATGCTGTGGTCTGTGACCTGTGGGAGGGCCACGTGTACAAGGGAGGGTGTATTGCAGAATGCTGTGGATAGCTCTCTGACTGGTCCTTAAAACAGGTCATCCCAAAACATGAAGGCTGTGCTTACCCAGGCAGGAGTCAGAAATCTTTCTCCCATGTTATGGCCCCTATCCCATTACCACTGCATGAGCAGGCATTTCATTTCAGTCCCACAGAGGGATCGTTAGCTATTTGGGTCGCAGAGGAGGCTCTCTCTGAAGGGCCAGAGGACCCACAGCAGCAAGGGCCAGCTCCAGATTGTGCAGGGATAGCAGTTTTGAAAATGTAGACACTCCTCTAAGTACGTGTGTTGCTGGGTCCCAGCTCTTCTGAAGAGCACCTGGTAGGTGCTGAACTGGTCTGGCTAGTTTTATTTATCTTGTTCCACTACTAAATCAGGCATTTTGTAGGATGGGAGAGCTTGGAAAGATAGTTCTCTCCTGCTGCTTGCTGTCTGCTATACCTCTGTGTTTCCCTGTCATCTGGAGAGCGCCTGGTCCTGCCTGACCCACTGGCAGTTTTTTCCCCCAGCCGCTGGTGGTGACCCTAAAGGCATCCATCACTCAGCCAGTGTGGCTGGGGCGAGACACAGCTGATTACAGGGTGGAGGCACTGGTGCTCTCACTCATAGCCGGTTGTTGCCCAAATCTCTGCCTTGAATAACATCAAGGCTGACTGAGGAATCCCTAATTAAAGGGGACACATTCAAAGCTGAAACAGTATTGCTTCGACTTCAGCCTGCAGTCCATGTGTGTCCATAGTCCCCAGAGGCCAGAAATTCAGAGGAGAGAAGCAAATGTTAAACAAGTCCTGGTTTGGTTGTTTACATTTGCTTGTTTGTTTTTGTAGGACCCATTTGAAAACAAGGGGGCTGATTCATTTGTTTCCTGAATTTGATGCAAATAAAAGCAATGCCACTGACATTCGTTCCATGTCACTGTGAGCAGGCCAAACTTGGGGTTTCCTTTGCTGGCCCTGCAGCAGAAAAGCAAATAAGCCCCCTTTTCACCAGCTGTGGAGCTGAAATCGTGTGTTTTCCACTGATGCCCTCTCCCTTTGTGGGTAGGACACCAGGGATCGTGCAGTGTGTGTCTGTCAGTTCACAGCATGCCTGGTTTGGGCAAAGCTGCGCAACTGCCCATCCCAGCACTAGCCAGCGATGTGCTTTGTGGTGGTGACATCTAGTGGGAAGCGCTTGATGGCTCAGTCTTTGCAGCCTGATTGACGTCCTCACGTGTTGTGAAGCCAGAGAGAAGGAGGCTGGTCTCTTGGGTGTCACAGGTGAAGAGCAGCCCATGAGAGTGCCAGGGCCTCTCTTAGCTTTGTCCTGTCTTGCTTTCTGTTTTCCAGAGAGAGCTACCGATGGATCCCTGCGGGGTGAGGACTGGGCTCTCAACATGGAAATCTGCGACATCATTAACGAGACTGAAGAAGGGTAAGGGAGCTGGCAAGGGTTCCCACCCAGCAGCAGGTCCCATCACACTCCCTGTAACACTGCCTCGCTACAATACAGTGGTAGCATGCAGTGGTGGAGGTAATAAGCTGGCTGGCCAACAATCCCCTAGACAACACTCTGCTGGGATGTCTAGAAACACAGAAAAGCTGTCAGAGCATCTGTTAGATGCTTCCCTGTAATCTTTGTGGGCACAGGGAGCCATTCAAACAGGCCTTCAGAGTTCCCAGAGAAACCTTGATTCAAGCAAAGCTGCCTCCAATCTCCCAAAGACACATTTGCAATTCTTTCACTTTGGTTTATTCCTCCTTCATATCCCTCTCTCTCCTCTGAGAATGTAAAAATCTCCAAGCCAGTGGCTGAGGAGAGGGGAGAATCTCGGGCTGCTATTCAGTCCCCTGACAGTGCATGTCCTGCTGGGGTGGTGTTCTCAGCTATTTTCATACACAGTCGCTCAGTCACACACAAAGTGGGCATCCCCCTCTGAGAGGGGATGTTCAGAAATCTGCCAAACATGTTAACTCTGGACCTCAGGATTTTTCAGTGAATCCAAGGGGGACTGCTCCTTCTCACAGTGGAGATGTCAAGAACAGCATGTGAAAAAGAAGGTGATACATGGAATAAAAAATGTAGGTTTCACTCCTGCTGTCCCTCCTGGCAGTGATGCTGATAGATAGCAAGCCCAATTTTCAGCTTCTTGGTTTTATGGAAACAAAGTCAAATGTCTCTGCTTACAGATCTGTCACCCCTTCTTCTCCAGTCCTGCTATCCCCATGGTGCAAATATGCCTGTCTTTGCCGACAGTTCTCGGTCCCAAGCTGTCACCACTTCATGTTTCAGTTCTGGGCTGCTGCCAACACAGCTGTACCCTCCTGGTGTGGAGGTCTCTCCCATTCTCCTGCTAATGCCCATCCACTGCAGCCTTGCTGCCCCTTGGGCCCCCAGTGCTGCCCTCCTCATTACCTTGGTGTCACCATCTCACTCTTGTCCTCCAGCGCTGCTGCTCTTCCAGTCCAGCCTCTCTTCCCATGCTCTGCTGGAGCATGTCAGTCCATTTGTGCCTCTCACAAGACCACAGTGGGCTGAAACCACATTGCCCTCTGAGCGTGACCCTGCTGCACTGCTGCTCTCTTGTCTACCTGCAATGTATGTGAGATTTTTTCTCTACTTCTTTTTAGGCCCCTTTCCTCCAGGGATATGTTGGTTGACAGTTTCTCTGTAAACATCACAAGGATTGCTTCATCTCTCTCTCCCTCCTGTTTCTAACCCATGCTAAGCCTTTTGTGATCTCCTCTTGTGCATTGTGTCTGCCATGGGATTTTGCTCTACCCTCAAATAGCACGTTCCTAGTGTTCCTTTTACTCTCTTCCATACACCTCTGTTTTGTCTGCGCACCTTAGATTGTTGCAGACATCAGCACAGAAGCCTCCAGTTTCAGCAACAGCATTCAGCAGCAGGACCCAGCTCCTCTTGCAGAGTCATAGGCAGAAGCTTACTAGTCATTGTTTCAAGCCACACTGAAAACATGGTGGGGAAGGTCACCTGCTGAGTGCAAGACTCTGGATGCCAGTGGCTGTTTTGCTTTGCTTTTCCCTAGATGGGTCTCAACCTTCTGATAATCCTTCTGCACCTGCTTTCTTCTGCAGGCCCAAAGATGCCTTCCGAGCCATAAAGAAGAGAATTGTAGGGAATAAGAATTTCCATGAAGTTATGCTGGCTTTGACGGTGAGTGATCAGGGCTCTTTCTTAGCTCTGTGTTGTCTTGTAAAGCTGAGTTCTTGAGTACAAAAACATGGGTGCCCAAAGGCAACAAGGCCAACACATGCAGGCAGAGAATGCTGTAGCTAATGCTTCTTTACCTTTGAAGGTCTTGGAGACATGCGTCAAAAACTGCGGCCATCGCTTCCACATCCTTGTAGCCAGCCAGGACTTTGTAGAAAATGTCCTGGTGAGAACAATCCTGCCGAAGAACAATCCACCTGCCATAGTGCACGACAAGGTGCTGACCCTCATCCAGGTGAGCCAAGAAGAGTGAGCATCTGCACCAGTTCAGGGGAGGGTTTGTCTTCAGGTGTTTGTAAGTAGTGTGCTGTAGATGGTGATGTAAATGATGTAAATGATTGTCTCCTTCTCCCCAGTCCTGGGCGGATGCTTTCCGCAGCTCACCGGACTTGACTGGTGTTGTCGCTGTCTATGAGGACCTTAGACGGAAAGGCCTGGAGTTCCCCATGACTGACCTGGACATGTTGTCACCCATCCACACACCACGGAGGGTATGGAAGCATTGCTGAGGAGAAGGGAGTTGGACTGCAGCTGTTCTGGAGCTGTGAGGGGACTGCAGCAGCTCTGGGTTGCAGCTAGAGGAAATGGGGAGGGAGAAGCTGCAGGAGAGCCTCTTTGCTGTGATGGACAAAGTGGCTACAGCTACAGGGCAAGAGCTGTGGGGGAGGTAAGGCAGAGAAACTGGAAGACCTGTTGAAAGCAGTTGGGGAGGTGACATCAACATTTCTTTCATAATTGCACTACCCTGTGAGCTGTGGGTGTCTAACATCTTCTCTCTGACACTTTTCCCACCTCTCTCCATAGACTGTGTATAGCTCCAGCTCCCAGTCAGGACAGAGCTCACCTGCAGCCAACTCCCCTCAGCAGATAGAGTCCATCCTCCACCCTGTCACCCTGCCCTCTGGGAGAGACACATCCAGCGACGCGCCCATCACACCCACACCAGACCAGGTGAGTTGGAAACAGACTGCTGCCAGCTGTCCCTCCACTTGGGGGCTGTTTCACAAATGCTATTCTGGGACTGCTGTGCCGGTCCTTCCCCAGCCTCTGTCCTCAAGAAGCTGTTCCAAAGTATCATCCCTTAAGGGCTGCCCCCAGAGCTCCATCCTGGTCACAGTGATGAGCTGCAGGACCACACACACAGAGTGGTTACACTTTGCTAAGACAGGCCTGCCTGCAGGTAGAGGGAGGGTCTTCTGGCTGTACGAAAGTGGAGAACTGAAACACACAGGCTTTGAGCAAGGTCTTTGTAGTGCAGTGCAGCAAAAAGTTGCTCTTTATGTGCCTCCTTATCATCTTTGTATATCTTGCCTCACTGCTGACTTCGTATGGATCAACCCTATCTGGCTATGTAGCTTGTAAAAGCCAGGGCTTCCTCAGTTGTTTCCTCATCCTCTTTTCTCCTTCCTCACTCTGACTTCGTATGACACCAGGTTCAGCATTAATTCTCCAGCGGCGGGTAGGTTGCATCCCCTTGCAGAACAGAGGCTAGAAACTGCTCTCAAGGGGCTCATTAGTAGCCTCTGAAACCAGAGAGAAAAAGCTTCAACTGCACACTTAGCCCAGACTCACCTTTTGAATGGAAACTCATTTTTTCCCCTCTTCTGCTGCTTCAGAAATGAAATTATTTGAGTGGCTGCCACACAGGAGCTGCTAGCTGGGGAGAGATTGAATCATAACAGCAGCCTGTGCTGGCTGTTAAAAATCAAGGTTAGGAGTAGTGGCAAAGTTCCCCAGTGAGAGCCTGGCATTTTTACCAGCAAGTGAATTTGGTTGTAAGTAATGGGGCTTCCTTCTGCTGGGAGCTCCCAGGAGCCACACTGAGCTGTGACAAATGAGTTCTCCAGTGGCTCTTCCCTTCGGCTTTGTGAATGCACACAGGCTGTGCACTGCCATTCACAGCTACCTCAGCTATCCTCCTAGCTTTCCCAGGCTGAGCAGTCACTTCCCCTCCCTTCTGCAGATTGGAAAGCTGCGCAGTGAGCTGGAAGTGGTGAATGGGAACGTGAAAGTCATGTCAGAGATGCTGACGGAGCTGGTGCCATCCCAGGCTGAGACTTCCGACCTGGAGCTGCTGCAGGTAAGGAACACAAGGCAGCTACTGGCGGGGCAGAGGGCTGGCACATGGAGCTCAACTTAGCGATGACTTGATGAGCTGAGGCATTATGCGTGCTAGGTGTGGGGAATTGCACTGGACGGTTTAGTGCGGGGCTTATCAGGGAGTGATGGGGTAAGGGAGACACAGGGGATGTGGAGTTTCAGTGGCCAAGGGAAGTTGCACTGTTGAGGCTGGAGTCATCTCACATGAGGACCAGTAGCCCCTGAGAGCCTCTGTTCCTGGTGATATGTTTAACAAGGGGCATGCAATTGTTGTGAGGACAGAGCAAACCAGTAACTGTAAAGCTCAGTCTCAGTTTATGTCTCATACCAATGTCTGCTCCTCCTCTACGCTTGCTGATAGACTCCAGTAGGCTGTGGGTTCTGTCTGTCCTAGACAGACTTCCAAGTCTGTGAGTGCTCAGCCTTAGCTTGACCTCCATGGTAACTTTCTCTTGCTATGAGCAGGAGCTGAATCGGACGTGCAGAGCCATGCAGCAGCGCGTGCTGGAGCTGATTCCCCGTGTCCAGCATGAGCAGCTCACCGAGGAGCTACTCCTCATCAATGACAACCTCAACAATGTGTTTCTACGCCATGAAAGGTACCTCTCTCCTCCCTTCTCTGCCCTGCTCTTCCACAAGAGTTGGCTGCCATTTGGTAGCCTTCTATCCCGCCTTTTGATCTGCCCATGGATGTTATGCCTAAGGTGTGTCAGCCTATATCACCCATCTTTGAAAACAGAGCCAGTTCTCAACTCTTGCTGACTTATTCCTGCCCCTTCAAGACACTGCATTTGTTGCTGGTAGGCTGTAAACATAACCCAGAAGAAGGAGGGAACTGCATGAAAAGTGCTGGTTTTCTAGCTCTGAAGCAGACAGGCACAGAAAGGACTTGCCCAGGTGGATTCAGCACTCTTTTATCCACAAAACTCATGTCTTCTGCTAGGATGAAGACTGGAAAATTAGATCCCTTGCATCTGTCTAGGAGAGCTAGGTTTGAACCATTTTGATTAGGAGTAGCTTTGAATTGTCACAAGAAACTTCCTCATGTCACAACTCTGAGGCCACCACTCTTGCAGTGTTCTCTGCTAGGGGGCGAATTGGGCCCTGAACCATGGTCCCCCTTTCCCAGTATGTAGGAAGGGGCAGGCCAAGCAAAGCCTTACTGAGAAATCTCTTGGGCTGAGGGTGAATAAGCACACACTACTGAGATGCATCCTGTTGCATCCTGTCATCTTTCTTGCAGGTTCGAGCGTCTTCGGACAGGACAGCCTGTTAAGGTAACTCAGAGCTACTGCCCTTTGCAACTTGCTCAGTTTGCATCTTGCACAGCCTGTGGTGTCCTGCTGAGTTGGGAAGGGATTCAGTCTGCCCCAGTTGCAAGCTGTAGGCTTTCCTCTCCTGGCCAAGCTGCACCAGACCACACCAGTGTGCAGCACACTCCATTTCCCAGTGCTGGACTCTCCCTTCCTAGCAGTAGGCCCCTTTCTCTCACCCAAGGAGCAAGGACAGATCGGTAGCAGAAGTGGTTTCTGGGTGCTGAGCATTGAGAGGACCATTTCTCAAATCAGTTTCTCTGTGTCATTGCTACCCTGTCGTCTGAGCCAGCACCTAACCCACTGACATCTGGCAGAGCTGGGAGGCAGGCTGCCAGGATGTATTCTGCCCTAGGACACTCTTCCCAGCCAGTTCTGTCATCATTGTCCCCTTCTCCCAAGGACAGGCTCCCCAGCTGGTATCTTTCAATGGATACAGAAGGGCTTCCTTCTCCAGTGTTAATGAGCTAGGACTGGGGAGTCAAGGTGTCTGGGCCTCACAAACTCTTCACCATCTTCCATTTCTTTCTCCAAAGGCACCAAATGAGGCAGAGAATAGCTTGATTGACCTGGGACCAAGCACTCCTGCAGTGAGACAACCTGAAGTCACCAACAACCTTTCATCTCAGCTGGCTGGAATGAGTATGTTGCCATACAGTATTCCCCTCAGTCTTTTTCCTGTGCCTCTCTAAGAATCCTTCAATGCACTTGAACCACCTCCCAGAATAATTTAATCACATTCATAAAGCAACCTAGAGAAATGCAGTATATTCTCGACTAATAAACTCATGAAGAAACCTGTGTATGTGCCAAGAGACACAAGCATATGTCTCAGCATTCACACCTCAGGTGGTGCAGGAGGTAGACCTTCTTATGGAAGGACCTCAGCATTAAGTTGTAGCTAAGGACTGGGCTTTCCAACAGAGAATGCGAGAAAGTTGCTCCCTCTCCTATCCCTAGCAGCAGTGCAGTTGCCTCTCTCTCACTGTGTGGTGTCAGGCTCACCACTAAGGTCTGGGAGGAGAAAAGCTGCTGAACTGTACTGCAAAGGGAGCCATGGGTATCTTGGGCTCAGGACCCAGGTCTTGATAGGTTGTCAGAAAGCCTGAGGAATCCTGAGGAGTCTTCAGGACATGCCAACAGCCTACAGAGTGGTGCTTGAAGCTCTCAGTGGCTGTGAGCACACTCAGTACAGCTTGGAGGCAGCTTAAGAAAATCAGCAATACTGTATTTACAAACAACCCAGCAGAGATATTTTTCAAGTCAGAATTTTTCAGGTGACTCTTAATTTGTGAAAATTCACTCATCTGTCTTAGAGGTGCTTACCCAGAAACACAGGTTATCCTCTTCCACAGGTAATGGAGCAATTCCTTGTGTTGTCTTAAATGGACAGGAATATCTGCCCTTCAGAATCAGTGCAGTAAATTGCTGCTGCCAGAGACTGAGCTAAAAATACCTGCTGAGCGTGTGAAGAAACTGATTCTGTCGCATCACCCATGACATTGAATACACTGTGCTGCTGCTGAGGGGCAGGATCAATGAGTGGGGCCTGGAG
Organism: Alectura lathami; assembly: GCA_013399715.1. Classification (NCBI taxonomy): domain Eukaryota; kingdom Metazoa; phylum Chordata; class Aves; order Galliformes; family Megapodiidae; genus Alectura; species Alectura lathami. Next base: position 22,853 of record VXAV01007758.1, on the reverse strand, counting down.
CAGTTCAGCCTGTTCTGAAGCTAGCTTTCCACTTAGCGCCTCCAAGCCCATGGCCCTCCATTCACTTCTCCATGCTGCTTTCTCACTCTCCTCTCTTTCCCACAGACCTGGGGTCAAGCAGTGTGAGTGCAGGGCTGCAGTCCCTCGACACCTCTGGCAAGCTGGAGGAAGAGTTCGACATGTTTGCCATGACCCGCGGCAGCTCACTGGCTGAGCAGCGCAGAGAGTGAGTGTGGCAGCCCCTCTGTCCTTGCCTTCTTGCAAGTGGGGAGGTTGCAGGGGAACTGGGGCTGTGATCCCAGCCAGCAGCAGTTCCTGGAAGGTGGTAGATGTGACAGAAATGCACTTTTCCCATGCACAAAGTTTGTAGGATGAGCTCTGTGTTCCTAGTCATTCTCCCTTGGTGGCATTTTCTCATCTTCATGGTGTCCTCCTGGGCACATCGAAAAGGAAATTGTTTCTGTGCGCACATCCCTCAGCACTGCATCAGGGCACTGCAGTGCTGCATGTGCTGAGGAGGCTCAGTGTCAGGGATGAAGATGTGGAGTGGGGCTGGCTGAGTTTCCTTGTCTATCTGAACTCACGAGTTGGTCTGTGCCTTGTCTGGGCTGGTGTTGAATGTGGGTATCACTGAGTATCGATGGAGTCTAATGGACAGAATATGTAGCTGGAGTGCAGGAAGCACACAGACTGCTGAGGCTCTTGGCAGGGCACTGCTCTGGGCATCAGCTTCCCTGTTGGTGAGACTGAGTTTTCTTCCTCTGTAATGTGTTTGAGACCTCCTGATGTAAAGCACGAAGAGTCGGGTCTCATAGTACTGTCTGAACTGACAAGGTCTCTTCTGCAAAGAGTGGATTTCCTCAATCCGTATTCTGGGAAGAGCCAACAAGAGCTGCGCTTAATGGTTCCTTTTGGCTTGAGAGACTGTATCTGATCTTACTGTCTTTTGCCCGTCAGAATCACCCACTGTTCTCCATAGGTTACCACGCAGTATAGCCCACAAGGCTTATGGCTGCCTCCAGCCCTCAAGACACCTGTGCTCCTCATCTCCATCCACTGGAGAGCCTTCCTCTGCAGTTGGGCAGTAGCAAGTTAAGATCTCACAAGGATGTCTCCTTTCATTCCCTTGCCTCAGACTGCTTCTGAGGCTTGACCCCAAGGTGATTGCCCTGCTCTGTCTCCATGAACCTGGCTGGCCTTGCTAGGAGGCGATTCTGCTCCTGCCTCACTGGCTCTGTCTTCTATCCTGTTGCCAGGTTGCTCCTCCCTTCGGGAGACCACACTGCTGGCTAGAAGCACATTATGGTGCTGGAAAGAAGTGCTTAAACACACACACAGCTGTTTTGGCCTTGGCCTGTTTACTAAACATGACTGCCACCACTTGCAGCTTTGAACCGCTTCAGCCAGAGCTGTGAGGCCCTGGGCAGAGTCCATCAGAGCATGCGAGAGCACTGCATGGAGGGTACCCGAGCCCACAGCGGGGTGCGCTGCCGCAGGATGAGACAAAAACACTGGTGCCAACAGTCCCCAGTTTGAGGCTGAAATTTGAGCTGCTGGTATGTTCTCAGTGCTGGAAGCTGAGGAAGAGCTGAGCAGGGGTGGAATCGTATCCTCTCCAGCGTGGCGCAATCCTTAACGGACTGAGGCTTGTGATCTTTGCGGTAATGAGGCGTCTTCTATTTATTCCTCACTGCCCTCCATCTGCTTGCACTTGCAGCTCTGCCAGGTGGCCTCTACTCTCACTGGCTCAGGTTTCTCATTTCACTCACCAGCCTCTGCTCTCAGTGTTTCCCTGTCTCTGAACAGACCCATTTCCCTGCTGCTCCCAGACAGGACGTGCTGGCAGGAAACACAAGCAAGGCAGATAGGATCTGTTCCTGACTCCCCATGCTTCATGGGTATCTCTGCGAAGCAGTGCTTGAAACACCTCAAGCCTTTCCTGCCATTCTTCCTCATCAGTGGCATGATAGCAGCGTTGTACTTCATCCTGGATGCCATTGTCCACAGTGGCCCCTTCACTGATGAGCACTTTTTTGAGAAGTTTGAACGTCGGTGGCCCAAGCCTCTGGCTGCCAACAAAAACAGCTCCACGTGATGATCTGCTGCAGCTACAAGAAGGGGCCTGGCAGCAGCTGGAGGGGAGACCTGTGGAGAGCTTCTGGGAGAGGCTTCATTCTCCCAGCATGGATGGACTGTTTTCCCCACTCTGCATGGATCAGATGGTGAAGTGTGGCTTTAGTGTGTGTGGTAGCAGCCTAGAGAGGACGCAGAAGTGGGATAAGGGAGGTGATGGGTTGGACGTGTCTGTGTGTAGAAAGAGGTTGCTGTAATGGGGTGTCTGGAGACCCTGAAGCAACACCAGGCTATTCTGACCATCCAGCCTAACCTGCTGTGTGGCATAAGCCTGTGAGTCTCTGTCATCATCTGTTCTTGAGTCCTATTGGTTAAAGATGTGGTTTTGAGCTCTGTTTCTGCTGTGAAGGTGTGTGGGTGTACAGAGGCTTTGTTGCTCCAATCTTTCTATAGCAACTGTGATCTGCTGGTCAGTCTCTGTTAGTTATCTGTTTTCAATAATCAGCCTCAGGGAAGATTAGTTCATTTTTGATGCACCTAGCTCTGTAAGACTGTGTTTTAGTCTTTTGGACAGTTGTTTTCAGATGATGCCTTGTCATCCCGTTGTCATGTGCCAAGGCTTTCGTCTGGTATCCCACAATGATGTTGCAGTGAGTAGATTAGTCTGTTTTATGGTGGGCAGCATTCATCTTTAGTAGGCGTTTTGTATGCCTTTCTAGAAGCTCTTGGGAGGAGAATGAAGAGAGATGAGAAGTTGTGCAGTCAGCAGCCTGAATATATATTTAGAAGCTCCCAATCTTTGCTCTCAGGCATTGTATCAACCTGTGTGTTATCTAACTTGTGCTTCCAGGGTAAAGTACGAAGATCCCCAAGCCACCAAAGGACTTGCTGGTGCCCTGGACGCCCGGCAGCAGAACACAGGAGCGGTAAGTGGCTACAGAGCCTTTAATGCATGGCCAGGAGTGGGAGTACCCTCCTTGCTCACCAACACACTAAACGTGCTGTCTGTTTGGAAAAAAGTCATGCGCTAAACAATACTGATGATAACTCCCAGGCTCTGCCAACCTGTATTTACTACCTGGACTCTGTACCTCATTGTTTAAACCCCAGAAGTAGGGAACTGTGGCAAGTCTGGACTTGACTCAGTCAGTCACAGGATGACCTCCTTACATCTACAGGAAACTTCCACTTGAAAATAAAATTTGTTACACTCCAGCAGCTTTCCAAGACCATTTCTCTGCAATCAGAGAAGTGGCCCACCGAAAACAGTGTGTTCTTTCCCCTACCCTAAACCCACTGCCTCCCCTCTCCCCAGCCCTCTGCAACAGCAGCGTTCAGTGCAGGCTCTCTCTCAACCAGGGGGAGTCTGGTGCCTCCAGTGATGGAGCCCAGCTGACTAACTGGATGGTGCGGCAAGGAATGGTGAGATCGTGGAGCACCAGCAGGGAGAAGGGAGGCTGGGGCTGCTGGGCTACAGGTGGCACTGGCACAGCACTTGTGGATGCACTGCAGACATCAGGAGAGACTGCAGACTGAAATGGAGCAGCCCTGGTCTGGGCCAGTTGTGGAGACCAGGGTTGGGAAGGGAGTGTCAGTCATTCCTCAGCATATGTGTCTGTAGGGAAAAATTCTAGGAGTTCTGAGGCCAAAAGAGCATGTGCCACATTTTGAGTTAAGGAGCGGCCTGTTATGGGATGGGGCAAAGCCACTCACCAGTGGTATCATGGGAAAGGCTCCTGCTGTTCATTCCCTCTGCAGCCTTTCCTGCCCAGCGTAAGCCCCCTATTTGGAGGAGAACATATTCTGGCTTTTATCCTGTTGGAGGGCTTCTCCTGTAGATAAAGTGTTCAAGCCCTCAAGCTTTTGAATTTAGACTTTTGGCAACTGGAATTCCCACATTTGCATCCCCTCAGGCGTGCTGAGGTTTTGACACACTCCCAGGTGTGAAGTTTGTTGGCCTGTTTTCCTAGAATGGGCACTGATGTCTGCTGTGGGAGTTTCCCCACCTGCTGTCCAGTTGGCTTGAATGCACTTCTGCCACAGAGAGTTCCTCTCTGGGCAGACACAGCCACTTCGCTTTGAAACTTCCCTAATATTACACCTCCTCATCCATCCCCACGCATGCATCTGCCAGCTGTGGTAACTATCTGAACTTGCTACCCGGTTTGGGGAAGTCTGCCTGTCCTTGGTGAGAAGGGTTGCTCTTTTTCTTGGTCGTGCTGTTTTCTGAGGTTGAGGGAGCTGTACATTCTAGGAGACTAAGGAGTAAGTTCCTACAAACAGCCTCTGGTGCTTCTGCTTGTGAAGCCTCTAGCAAGGGCTGCCCCTTGCTCAGCTTTGTTCAGGAGCTCATGACTGGAGAAAAGGATCTGGGGGTTTGGATTGGTCTTGGTTTCTGACAAGGGTATCTCTGTCCATTAAAAAGGTATCTGTTTGCTGCTGAAATTGACATAGTGACTTATGAGCTAGCAAGTTCCCTACTGGAAGTCAAATTGGCTTTAACTGTAAAGGACTTTCTCTTTGATGGAATTGTTTCTGTAGTTAGATGTGATGTCAAATCCTGCTGTGCCCTGTGATCCTACTGGGGAATCACTTTTTGGCAGTGTGGTATCAAACATCTCTTACCTTCAGCACTGCAGACTTTGACATCAGGCCGTCACTGCTTCATGGAAGAGAGGCAGTGTGGGGCAAAGCATGTCTCCCGTTCTCTGACTGCCTAACACAAGCAGCCAGTTTCACCTAGTGGGTCCTTACCAAAATGGAAAGCCTTATCCTGTGCTAATACCCCAAAGCCAACTGCCAAACCCCAGATGCTTTCAATGTCATGTATCCTGGAAACTACGTGCGCCTGGATGTGGTTGGGGCAGAGGAAGAGGGTGAGCCGTTGGTAGGTGGGAGAGCTTTGCACTGGCACTGGCTGGGTTTGGAAGGGCCTGAACTGACTGAATTGTGGGGCAAGAGAGTTAGATTTTGGATTGGGCTTTCCTTTTGCAGAATGGGTTTCAAGAACATCCTCTCTTCTCTTGGCCTCATCCCTCTCTTTCTTCTGTCCCAGGTGCCGATTCCCCAAGCCAATTTCATGGAAGACATAGAAAAGTGGCTTTCCACCGATGTGGTAAGTGAGGGGCTGCTCTGCTGGAGGCAGCAGTCCTGTCAGAGTTACCTGTGGGGTTGGATCTTAGGCAGCATACAACACTGCTGGCACTGCTGAGTGCGTGGCACAGGCTGCTCAGAGGGAGCAGGTGAGGAAAAGCTGAGGACTCAGGGTCTGGGGTACCATACCAGTATAAAAAGCCTTCTGGGAGGCAAAGATACTCAAACATAGCTGTACTGCTGAAGGGAGACCCACTATCTTGTTTCCCTCTGTGCAGACAGAGAATCACACCTGTGGAGGTACCTTTGCCTACCTTGTCTCTAACCATGCCCTTCTCTATCCCCAGGGAGAGTCAGAGGATGGGAAAGGTGTCACCAGTGAAGGTAAGAGTCACCAGCAAACCCCCTTTCTAGCTGGCAGCACTTTCACTTTTCCACAAACCCCCCTTGTTGCTAACGCTCTGCTCTGCTTTTGCCCCAGAGTTTGACAAGTTTCTGGAAGAACGAGCAAAAGTTGCGGACCGACTACCCACTTTGTCCAGCTCTTCAGCAGGGACGTCAGTCTCCTCTCCTGCTGCCAGCCGTCATCGGAAGCAAGCAAAAGAAGATGATGCTATGTTTGCCTTGTGAACGCTACTGACTGGTGTGCTGTGGAGCAAGAGGCTGTGTGTGCTGTTTCGCTCGCCTCCAGCCAGGGGCCAGCAGAGGAAGGACTCTGTCCCCTTCCTCTACTCTCTTCCTGTTTTCTTTTTGAGTTGTTTTTATTTTAAAGCTGCTTTCAGGTTTCAGATAATTGTTGTTGTGTCTAGGGATGTCACACAATAGGCTTGTGAGGAGGGTTTTCAAAGCTGCTAGAGAATGTGGGAGTTCAGTGGGCGGGGTTTTTTTGGTACAGTGTGGGCAAAGCGGAAGAAGCTGCCCATCCTCCTCTCCAGTGAGGCAATCAGAGATCTTGCCCAGGAAACAGGAGAGGCTGCAGCCTGCTGCTAGAATCATGCCTGCCTGCCTCTCTCCTAGCCCCCTCACTAGAGCAGGTCTCCAGCCCTCTGCCTGCCACTGCTAGACTGGAAAGCAAGGGGGTACGACACGTTACAGGTGGCAGAGGGAAAACATGGGGGGGCCCTGTTGCTGTAGTCTCTCTTGCACAAGTGCTTGTGGTATGCAACACCTTCCCACTCATAACCCCTTCTCTTCCTTTCCTCCCCATCAGTTTATCCAGAATCCTACCCGCAGCGCCTGTGCTTCCGTTGTATGACAGCCGGTTACCGCAGCCCTTGGCTGCACACAGGCCTTGAGTTGTGAGCAGTACCCGGCCCACAGGCTGCAGGGGCCGTCTGCTAGGGGGTGGGATGTGCCTTCAGCAAACTCTTTGCAGGTAATTTAATTCTCCCATTATTAACCTTTCCTCCCCTCTTTCCACAAGATGATTCCACCTCCCTCTCGCTTCCACTGATGCCTTCCTCCGTGTCCTGCTGTGGTACGGGGGGGATCTCTGCGCTTTGATCCAGCCAACGCTATCGACTCCCTGTGTGCCAGGGGCAGAGAGTTGTGTTCCCTAAAGCAGGAGGCCCTCACGTGGGCACTGTCACACTGGTGGGAGAGTGCTGTAGCCAGGGGAGCTTGTTCGCAACAGCAAAGCAGCCCTGCAGCAGCCAGAAGCGACTCGCACATGGGGGAAACCCTTCAGCGCAAACTGCACACGCTGCCTGATCCTACATGGCAGCCCGGGAGGAGGGTGCCGAGCCTGGGGCTCCTGCTCGTGGGATTTCCTGTTGAATGTGGGAGAGTTGCCTTTTTTATTGCACATTAAAGGAGCAAACTCTTGAACCTCCGCTCAAAGAAATGCGTGTGCTGTCTGTGCCGGCATGGGGAGGGGGAGAAGAGGGGTGCAGCCATGTGGCCACATTTGCTCTCCAAGTGAGGGCACAGTGGTGCCGAAAGGAGGCACGGCGTAGGGCTGGCGGTGCTGCGAGCCAAGGCAGGTGCTAGCTGCTTCAGTATGGTCTCCTGGGGAGGTGTCTCCAGCCCATCCCAAAATAGCAAGAGAGTGAGCTACCTCCTCTCCTTTCCCCCTCTGCCTTGTGACCAATGCAACTCACAATCCATAAATCACTTGAAGACGTGCAAGAAACAGTTGCTCTGAAAGGGCTCTGTGGTATCCACAGCGTGTCCTCATCCGTCCCTCTACTATCTCCTGGTGTCCGACTCGGTGGGAGCTTGGAAAAACAAATCACCATTCCCACGTCGGCCTTACCCACACAGCTCTGGCTCTGGGCTCTGCTGTCACCCTTGCAGCAAGCCCAGAGCTGACCTCAGCTCCATGGAGAGCAGCACCAAAGTCTCCACACCGGGAGTGTGGCCTCCGCTCCTCGCTGCCCCTGATGCCCAGAGCTCACCCCAGGGTGAGGACCCTTCACCCTCACCCCGCTGTCTCCCTCTGGAGCACGGGGGAATTGGCTCCCTGCTATTTTTGTCGGGGGTCAAACAGGTGGCTGCCAAGCAAGACCAACAGGTGGAAATTCAAAGTGCTGCTGAGGCCAGCATGTCTCCTCCCCGCCTCTGCAGCGCTGGCCACCCAGGGCAGGGACTTGTCCCGGAGGGAATATATGTCTTTTTAGCAAGCAAGTGAATAACATGAAAAACAGAGTGAGAAGGCAATTTTTTTTGGCCCCATGTTAATATTTCCATATTTTTAATAGATTATACCAGTAATACCTTAAATAATTCTGCAAGGTTTCTTTCAAAGATAAACTTGAAAAACATCTGTCAGGTGCAAGTCCAGATTAGGTGTTTTGCATTGGCAAAAAGTACCTTATGAGTACAAAAATCTAAAATGACAATGTTATAAAGGATTCCTTAAAATGCCTTCCNTTTAAAAAGCCCCCCCCCCTTTTTTTTTTTTTTTTTTTAACTTTCCTAATGTTGCTATTAAGGAAAAAAAAAAAAAAATGTTGCCTGCACATTTCTGCCCAGCAGGTGGCTCTAGTCCCTCGCATGCTCGCAGCCTGAGCTCTGCAAAGTTAGAGGAAACCCACTTACCCACTTGCTTTGCAGCGACCTGCTGAGCAGGCTGTGCAGCACAGGAAACAAAGAAAGTTTAGCCTCATTCTGGGTATTATGCTGCAACCTTTAGCCTGGCACAGACTCAGGCGGTTGCACTGTGCTGAAGCATCCACTAAAAACCACCCTGGGAACAAGAGCCTGACCTGCACAGACCTTTTGCATGACCTGGAGTGGTTGTTTTTATGTAAGCTGTAGAAAAGCATAACTTCCTTGTACGGGGTCAGATTTCCTCCATATCTCTAAAAATTAAGCACATACAAAATGCTCGTGAGAATTTCCATGATGTTTGGATTGTGCGGTTCTTGGCATCTCAGCATCATGTTGCTTGAGGCAAAAACCCACGTACTTCTCTTATCTACTACCAACCTCCAAATAGTATGTGAGATCTATTTTTAAAGAACGGTTGACAAATCAGTCTCCTGACTTCCCACAACATCATCTCACAGGTCAACACAGATTCACCCCTTGCTGGTACACTGGGAAGGCTGTTTCCCATCCTGCGGGGTTTTCACATTGCTCTGCCATGCCCAAGCTTCCTCAAAGCTGATTTGGGATAATGAGATTCCCCTCTCCCTCCAGAATGAGAACAAAGCCTCTTCTGCTTCTCTTTAGGATAGGACAGGATAGAATATAGAAAAAAAAAAAAAAAAAAAAAAAAAAAAAAAAAAAAGCAGCAAGAAAAATAGGAAAATGTGCCAAAGTACAGGAGGGAGAGCAGGTACCCCAAAGCTCAGGACCAAGGAGATGGAGGTGACCAAGAGGAGGTATGTAGCAGTGGCAGCAAAACTTGAGCAGGGGAATGGAGATTTAAGGGCGCAGATTTACAGGAAGAAAGCTTCCCATTTTTGCTCTGCTGTCATCCCTGCAAAACCTCATGAACGGAGATGCCCGGAGCCACAGCTGACTCAGCCTGTGTGGGCTGGGGCCACATCCCTCTGCTGGTGGTTTTGGGAGAGGTCACAGAGCTGGAAGCAGGTGAGAGGAGCAGGATCCATCCTTGAGGTGAGAGAAGCTTTGGCAACACAGGCCCCTCTCACCTCCACTGGGCCCCGCCTGGCAGCTCACCCTTTAATTCAAATCCCACGGCACTCTGACACCATCCAGGTGTTGCAGTTAGTTGTTGTTGACCTTAAAAGCCATGGCCACAATCCTGAGGGTTTGCTGTGCCAGACAGTGTATGAGCATGAGGGCAAGCAGCAGGGACTGGCTTCCCGATGGGGGAGGCCATGGGAAATGCCCGCTTTTCCCAAAAACACGGATGTTCCTGCTCTGTCACACTGGTGGCTGTGCTCCCTGAGCACTGGGGTGCGTGGGGCTCTCTGAAGCTGAACCCTGCCCCTAAATGCAGGGCTTTGAGGGAAGCTGGGAATCAAATATCCCTGCTCTGTAATTATAGGCATATGTACCCAGCTGCCTTCTTGTCTGGCGAACCCATGCTGGGCCTATTCCTCCTCATTAGCCTCCTGCTTTCAAACCAAAGTCCTTGCAAATAGCAGCTTGGGATGGCAAACAATCTGCCTGCCTGCCTGCCCCGGAGCGATTCTTATAATGAATGAATACAAAGGGAGGGGAAGAGGTGGGGATACAGGCTGTGCCTTGGGTAGGTCCTTTAAGTTCAGTGCACCCTCTGTGCCAGCCTATGAAATAACCTCCTT
>VXAV01007756.1:9144-21117 GCA_013399715.1 Alectura lathami | reverse complement strand
AGGGACTGGTGGTGTGCATGGAGGCTATGAACACTGAAAAGTGCTGTCATAGCAGTCAAGACATGAAAATAATAGATGGTGATAAAACAAAACTTACAACATTCTTGATTTAAATGATTAATTTACTGGATTTTTTCTTTATTGTANAAAAAAAAAAAAAAAAAAAAAAAAAAAAAAAAAAGTTAATAGTTTATTACATTTCTAGTATGAGGAAGTAGAAGACTGAAACCTGCTCTACTAACTGAAGTGCTTTCCAGCTATGAAATTCAATGCATATGAGGTACGAGTCCTCATATAGCATATTTGCTGATTGGCAAGATATCAGTGTAGTGCCAGACCCCTGCATGGTACCTCTATGACCTGCAGTTAGTGAAAGCTCCATCCAAATGAAGCTTCACAGAAGGATGCTGAGGACAGAGCCAGGAATGCCTTTGCAAGCTGGGCTAGGATGGTTTCTGTAATAGGGCTTGAAAGTGATAAGCAAAATTCCCTGAGAAGACACTGCATATCACAGTGTAGATGTAGTGACAGTCACTAAGAAAGTAAGAACTTCAGTTGTTTTTTTTTTTTTTTCCCTACAGAAATGTTGGTGCTAATGAAACACCTGTGTAGAGAAAAATACATGCTGAAGAACAACAACCCCTGCTTCTTAGAAAAATTATCCTATAATAAAAACCCCTTATTTTTCTTTTCAAAAATTTTGACTCCAAAAATGTGGTAAAAGAATACTTTACTAGCTCTTGATAAATAAATATTTGTAGATTATTTGGGGCTCTTTTAATTTCAGTTAAAAAATGAAAAATCAAACACCATCCATCTTGTAAATTACAAAAATGCCCAGACAAACGTAGTTAATATCTTTAGAAAAAAAGAGCATGCTGATGGAAAAATGTCAATGCATTTAATCCAAAGGTTATTTTATACACCTTCTGTTTTCTAGTCAACTAGATCTAAGAGGGAACACAAAATATTTTTAAACATGCATTCTGGTCCACCATACAGAAGCTGCCAATTTGCAGTAAATCTCTTTCTAAAAGATTCAGTACCTTTCCTTTTTTGTCTGCACAGTTCCTGTTTTGTGGATAGACGTTTTTATTTCCCTGCTGATGTTTACGTACCTGTTCCATAACTGTATTGTAGTTTCATTGCTGTAATCCATTGACTTTAATGGAGTTATTACTTTAATGGATTTATTCCTACACAAATATATTCTGTAAAGGCTGTATGATTTGTCTTCATCTATAATCTAAAGATATCTCTATAGTTATTGTACATGTTCAGAAAAAAAGGATTTGTTGGGGACAGAAGGAAATCATACTATACTTACATAGGAAATTCAAAGGCATGAATGGGTAATCAGCTGTAAATCAGAATGACATAGCCGCAGGAGGCATGAGCCTACATTCACAGATACACTCTATTTGCTTTGTACTCTTCCAGCATGCCGAAGTATCCATAAACCTGGCAGGTGAAGCTGAGATTATAACTGCTTTGTATCACTGCACAACAGTTGGAGCACTCTGGCACATCTGCCCCTTATCTGAAGTAAATTGAAGCAGGAAGTGAAACTTCACAGTATCAGACTTACATTGGGAAGACCAGAACCACAACTGACATACATCATCTGCTGCTGTAGATCATGACTGCAGTGGAGCTGGACTAACTTACATATGACTTGTATCAATTTCAGATCTAGACTCAGATCCTGGTTTGTGAAATTATGAATCAAGACAATGTAGTGATGACAGTCAACAACAGAGTCTGGTAGGAAGATAACTCAAAAGCAGTTGTCACTTCCAGTCATTATTTTCTAAATGACAACCCTCATGAGCTGACAAGACATGGTGACTTATGACATGAGAATAATCACAATGCATGGCATCACTAAAGGTTCCATTAATAAAAATTGTCCTTTTCTTTATCTTCTTCTTGTGATTTTTGCCTGAATTAGCCATATAAACATCACTGCAACCACACTTCATAAACATTCAGCAAAGAAATGCCATTTAAAGTTAAATTCCTTATAGGCTATTTTTGATTTGGCGTAGTGTTCTGAAAGACTATTTTGCAAATGTTTTCAGTTTTGCTTTCATGTACTTTGCTGCTCAACTTATACCATAATACTTACAGTATTTATGTAATGCCTGACCTTTTTTGTGTCTCACATTTAATATCTTCTTGATTCAGTTGCATATTTTTTTATATCCTCTCCTGATAAACAATACTTTATTGATTCATCTGCAGATTTTAGTGCCTTAAAATGTACAACTATAGCCTATGTGCTGAAGTATATAGCTTGATGGTCCAATTAGACATTTTACAAATCCAGCTGCACATTTTGACGATCCAGTTGGATTCTTGATTTTCAGTAAAACTGGAAATTACTTTGTGTTCTATGTTAATTAAAGTGGTTACAATATTTTGATAATCAGTTTGAAGAAGTGAACTCAAAAAAAAAAAAAAATCAAACAACCAAACAACTCCCTAAAATAAACTCGTATTTGTTTTCATAATATAGAACACTACACCCAGAAATTTTTGGCAAGTTGAGCAAATTTTCTTAGCTACAATGGAAATACAATGACAATAGAGCATTACTTTGTCACAAATGTGTTGGGAATCATCTGGATTCAAGCAATCTTTCTAGTGTTCTTGCTAGTGTTTGCCAAATTTTTTAAGGATAATACCAGGTATCAGAAGACTTCCAGTTCTTTCTTAAGCACAGAAATTGCAAGATATATTTAATACATTCAAAGTATATTAAAGGTCTATCTAGTATTCCACTAACAGAGGAACTTCCCTTTCGTACTTAAGAATTCTGTTAAATGTGTTAAAAGGAATACGTATTTACAGATTGATTTTAACATCAGAAAATAATTAAATTTAATGGAGATAAAAATGCTTACAATTTACATACAGACAATAAGTTTTTCAGAGACATATATAAAGACGGAAGAGATAATTATATTTATATTTGTCTTTAGGTAGTTTTCAAGAGATTATGACCTTTGTCCATTATCTAGCTCGCAGGATGCTTGCCCAGGAACTGGTCACTACACACTCTTAAACAGTCCATTGTCAATTGTGCTTTCCCAGAAACCATGGCTAGAGCAAAATGTGCTCTGCTTTTTCAACCACACAAGAAGTAAAACAAAGCAAACCCCAGAGTCCTGTGACATCTAAGTATAAACAGAATAAAAATGGTGACAGTATCTCAATCATGTATTTTTATGTCTGTAAATGATTACTTGTAGGTGACAATGAAGCAGATTATAGGTGTTTTAGTCATGTCCACTGTCCACAAGTCATTTGATAACAAAACTGTGCAGCCAGTCCCTCTCTCTGACATTATTTCCTTTAGGAAGCCCACCCACCTGCAGTGTCAGTGAGGCTTCTGCTATTGTTTTATCCCATAGGTTGCATAGTGCAACTTCTTTTGGATGTTGAGTAGCAAAGTGCATTACCACAGACATGATCCCTGCTCTGATTACACAAGAACCCATGGAGGATACCCATTTCAGCTCCAGAGAAGTGTTTGTTAATAATAAAAAATGAAGCTTTATTGTTCTCTGTTTCTAAAATATATTACAACTTACAAGTCTTTCACTTCATTTTGCCTGTCAGGCTAGTGAAAATGTTTCTTTAATTGTAAATTTACTATAGCCCTATAGATGTTACAGAAGGTAAATAAAGTGGAATACCCTGGGCACTTAGCACAAACAACTCATGGATTTGCACTAGCAACCCTGCTATTCCTATGTGGATATCCCTCAAAAGACTCCTATTTTTAAAGAAGAGCTCCTTTAAGATACTTTTGGCAAAGGCTATCAAACCGATTAGTAAGAATAATATAATGAAGTGAAATGCATTGGGTCAAATCACTTATTTCGTGATCTCCTTTAAACGGATGAAATTTATTGTCCTTTTTTGTTTTCTTTCAAATTTCTTAAAAAAGACACACACACACACACCAAAACAAACAAACAAAAAAAAAAAAAAACAACAAACCTCTTCCTCCTTTCCTTAGTGATACAGTTTTAACTGAATATTTCTGCCACTGTAGCTTATGAAATTCACACAGTTATCACAATAATTTACCATAACACACAGTTGGCAGCCAGCTTTCTTACTTTGAAAGGAGCTTTTTATACCTTCTTACTATATTACTGTCAGTACTGGAGTTTCTATTTCTTTCAAAGCAATGACTCTTACTGCTTCACTTGGGATTATGTCTCTTTTTATAAGAAATATCTAGCTGCTTCCACCATAAACATGCTTATAATTTACTGTGATTTCTGTTGTGCATTTGACTGCACAATCAGAAGTTTAGATTCATTTTAGATTCACTACCAAATTAAGACATTATGGCTACAGAAGCTTTGTTGATCCAGAGAAGTACTGAGTATTATATGAATTTTGGAGATGACAGCTAAGTTTGTGTCTGATTAGTTTGTTTTCTTCTTTTTCTTTACACTTAGTGAAGTTTTTATGTTACCTTCCTCCCCTGCTCCACCCCCCCATTACCTGCTTCTGAATTTTTTTTCCTAAGTGCTTATAATGCTTATAGATAAAGTAGACTTTGTATTTATTCTTGTGAGTTCTGTAAACTACTCCCTTTCCTTTTTTTTTTTTTTTTTCCCCACAGTTCAGAAGTAACTAAGGGCCCAAAAAATCAGTAGTATGTGGTTCTTCCCTTTATCACATTGAAGTATATAATTGATAGATATTTTCCTAAAGCTCATTCCCCCAAATCTCTTCAAGTTTCATAACTATTGGTGGTACAATACCAGTCTGATACTGAAGTTGCTAAATAAATCTTCTCTAAGCAATCAGTAAAATTAGAAGTTCATATGGGCATAGGGCACTGAAAATATGTAGGCCGTGTCCCTCCTGCCTGGAAAGCTGAAAGAATACTTGACAGTCTTTTATTGCCTTATGCAAATTCCACAAACTTTCAGTAGGTATTCTTTAGATATGAAATTTCTTCTAAGGGTGGGTGTAATCTCTCAAAGATGACCTTTGCAACTGGTGAGGGTTCGTGGGATCTTGTTCAGTGCCTTGCCTCCATAGCAGTTCATTTTCCATTGTCACCAGTTTTGGCTGCCTCTGTGTTTCCATTTCAGCAACTTAAAAATAGTTTTGGACTGCCTCATGATTCTGTTTCTTCAGCTCTAATTCCAGTTCCTTCTGTTACACTGTGATCTGTGCTAACAGCCCTTGGGTATCCACACTGCTACTGAATGGGGCAGCCTTGGGCTGCCCACGTGGGACTGAATTTGTTTCAGAATCCCTTTTCCCCTCTGGTCATGCTGTTTCAGCAATGATATGAATTCCTTGAAGTTTTCTCCAACACACTGCATGCTCTTCTCTCAAAGCACTTCATGTTCACTTTTACTAAATCCTTAAAAATCTCACCACAGGCTAGTCTTTCCTTATTCAGGTGGGCTTACAGTATCTACTTCCTGGTTTATAGTAATACCTACACCATTTTATTCTGAGATTAAATACAGATGTGCAAAACCAAACTGGATTCTCCAGTTAAACAAACCGAAAACTTTATTATGGCTTTCTTCTACAATTTTCTACTTCATTCTCTGAAAGAGACATAAGATTGTATTTTCTGCTAACAGTTGCTACTTGAACAAAAGAGCAAATACTCGCCACTGTGACAAGCAATTTGATTTGACTAATAAAAGGGATTTGTCTCATGAGCAATCAAAGAATCATAGAATGGTTTGGGTTGGAAGAGACTTTAAAGATCATCTAGTTCCAACCCCTGCCATGGGCAGGGACACCTCCCACTAGACCAGGTTGCTCAGAGCCCCATCCAGCCTGGCCTTGAACACTGCCAGCAAGAGGGCAGCCACAGCCTCTCTGGGCAACCTGTTCCAGTGTCTCACCACTCTCACAGTAAGGAATTTCTTCCTTATATCTAGCCTAAATCTCCCCTCTTCCAGTTTATAGACATTAACCCTTGTCTTATCTGTACATGCCCTTCTAAGGAGTCCCTCCCCAGCTCTCCTGTAGGCTTCTTTCAGGTACTGGAAGGCCATAATCAGGTATCCCCCTGCAGCCTTCTCTTTTCCAGGCTGAACAACCCCAACTCTCTCAGCCTGCCTTCATAGGGGAGGTGCTCCAGCCCTCTGATCATCCTTTTGGCCCTCCTCTGGACCCCCTCCAACAGCTTGATATCCTTCTTGTGTTGGGGGTCCCAGAACTGGATGCAGTACTCCAGGTGGGTCCTCACGAGAGCAGAGTAGAGGGGCAGGATCACCTCCCTGGCCCAGCACTTCACACTACTCTTAATGCAACCCAGGATGTGGTTGGCCTTCTGGGCTATGCACGCACATTGTTTGTTCGTGTTGAGTTTTTCATCTACCAACACCCCCAAATCCTTCTCTTCGGGGCTGCTCTCCAGCCATTCTCTGCCCAACCTGTATTTGTGCTTGGGATTGCCCTGACCCAGGTGCAGGACCTTACACTTGGTCATGATGAACTTCATGAGGTTGGCATGGGCCCATCTCTCCAGCCTGTCCAGGTCCCTCTGGATGGCATCCCTTCCCTCTAGGATGTCAATGGCACCACACACCTTGATGTGAGCAAAGCTGCTGAGGGTGCACTCGATTCCACTGTCCATGTCGCCAACAAAGATGTTAAACTGCACTGGTCCAAGTACTGATCCCTGAGGGATGCCACTCATCACTGGTCTCAATTTCAACATTGAGCCGTTGACCACAACTCTCTGGGTGCGACCATCCAGCCAGTTCCCTATCCAGCAAGTGGTCTGTCCATCGAACCTGTGCTCTTCCAATTTAGCGACCAGGATGTCATGTGGGACAGCGTCAAATGCTTTGCACAAGTCCAGGCAGATGACGTCAGTTGCTCTTCCCTTATCCACTGATGCTGTTACTCCATCATAAAAGGCCACCAAGTTTGTCAAGCATAATTTGCCCTTGGTGAAGCCATTCTCTTTGCCACCAATCACCTCATCTTTGTTTTCCATGCCTTAGTAGAGCCTTCAGGAGGATCTGCTCCATGATCTTGCCAGGCACAGAAGTGAGACTGGCCTGTAGTTTGCTGGATCTTCCTTTTTTCCCTTTTTGAAAATGGGGGTGATGTTTTCCCTTTTCCAGTCAACGGGAACTTCACCCAACTGCCATGACCTGCCAAATATGATGGACAGTGTCTTGGCAACTTCATCCACCAGTTCCATCAGGTCCTGCAGATGGACCATCAGGTCCCATAAACCTGTGCACTTTCAGGTTCTTTAGATGGTCTCGAACCTGATCTTCGCTTACGGTGGGCAGATCTTCTTCTAGTTCTTGCCTTTTCTTTCTGCAACATGGGTGGTGTTGCCAGAGCCCTTCCTCGTGAAGACTGAGGCAAAGAAGTCATTGAGCACTTCAGCTTTCTGTATATCACTCACGACTAGGTCTCCAGCCTCCTCCTGGAGAGAAACCACATCTTTCCTAGTCTTTTATCATTGATGTACCTATAGAAATTCTTCTTATTCCTCTTTATGTCCCTTTTATAGACTTAATTCTATCTGGGCTTTGGCTTTCCTAACGTGATCCCTGGCTCCCTGGACAACTTCTTTGTATTCCTCCCAGCTAACCTGTTCATGTTTTCACTCCCTATAGACTTTCTTTTTATGCCCAAGTAAGTCCAGGAGCTCTTTGTTCATCCATGGAGGCCTCCTGGAATTCTTGCCTGCCTTCCTCTTTCTTGGGATGCACTGCTCCTGGGCTTGAAGGAGATGGCCCTTGAATATTGACCTGCTCTCCTGGGCCACTCTTCCCTCCAGGGCTTTGTCGCATGACACATGCGACAAGCAGATCCCTGATGAGGCCAAAGTTCGCTCTCTTACAGTTCAGAGCAGCGAGCTTGCTGCGCACGCTCTTTGACACTCTAAGGATCCTGAACTCTACCATTTTGTGATCACTGCAGCAAAGTCTACCCTTGAGCTTCACATTACTCACCAGCCCTTCCCTGTTAGTAAGAACAAGGTCCAGCATAGCAGCTTTCCTTGTGCGTTCTCCTGTCACTTGAAAGAAGAAGTTGTCATTGCAATCCCAGAAATGGATGAACAATGTCAGCATAGCTGACAAAAGAGGTTCATTTTTATACTTAGTAGTAGATCATCTGTGGCTTTCCAGCTGAAGGCAATGACAATTGGAAAAAAAAAAAAAAAAAGTCTTTTCTGGTGTGTGTAGAATGGACACTTCTGAACACCTCAATCTTTGGTTATGGGAAGATAGCAAAAGAAGATCACAAAGTGTGCTAAGAATATAATAGTTTCTTTACATTGACTGTCACTCCCTGAATGACCAATAAACAGTGTTTTGTATATAGTTCTTGCCTAAAATTTCTTCCTCACTCTTGTATTTTAGTCCCAGATGGAGATTAAAATGAGAGAGAGAGACAGATAAACAAGCCAGTTCATGCTGGGCTTTCTGCCAGGATTCAGTTTTCAGGTTCTCTGTTTAGTTCCCTTTCAGTCAAAAAATTGTAAGGGGTGCTTCTTCCAATCTCTGTCCCATCCAAGACACTCTAAAATGTTGTTTTCTCAGTGTTGTCGGAAGCACTCCAGGACCTAGAAGCAACTGAGACATGCATGGTGTGGTAAGAACACCTGCAGATTGGTTTGAGCAGATGAAGGTCTGCTCAACAGATCCTGCAAAAGCCCTGACCACATGCTTAGTTTTTTTACTGAATTCCCCTTCCTCCCCGCCAAGAAAACAATCTGTGTCTGTTTAATCTTTTCTCATTGGATCTGCTTTTGCTGATTTTAAAACATTACTTAGCAATTTATTGCTCTAGTAAGGTTTTTGCATCCTTTACCAAAGGGGCATGCCTTCTTTTTCCAATGTCTGAAAGTTTATCCCACTGCTGCTTGCTAGTTTAGGCCCAGGATAGGATTACCAAACCACTCCTCCCCTTCCATTGTCAGTATTTTCCGAAAGTTTATTTCATTACCCCCTTAGTTTAAGCTCAGTACAGGGTTGATCACCATAACTTAACATAAATTTCCTTTGATGTTTCATTTAAATTGACTACAATCAGATTACTATTTGAAATCTGTTCTACATGAACATATCAGCTATGTTTGTCTGCTTATTCCTCAGTTCTTTACCTTCCACCGTCACTTGGGTGGAACAAGGGCTGAGAGTTTCTGGACTACCTGGGGAGGATGTGGCTAAGATTTTGTGGTATGCATATACGATAGCAAAGGAGGAGATGGGAACCAAAATTGAACTGGGCTATTCTATTTCAAAGACAGAAACTGTACTATTTCCAAAGCTAATTCTGTACATAAATGGATATCATGACAGAATCAGGAAGGAAGAAGGGCAAAGTATTCCTGAATATCTTCATGTTTGTGCAATGTACTATGCATTTGTAGTTATGCAGTAATGAACTGGAAAGAGGAAGCATATTGCCCTTACATAATGTTCTTTCATCTATGAGAACTCCAGGATTAGATATACTTTGTGGGAAAAATACTAGTATTATTTCTTTATTATCCACATGAACTATTTTGATCTTCCAGTCAGTGCACCCTCAGGAGGAAGAGAAAGACCACTAGTAAATAGTAATGAGACACTGTGCTGATAGCTTTAAGTAGAATTACCAAGGGGTAGGTAAACTTTGAGATGTCAGCTGTATGCGATAAAGTCTGCACATTGATTACATCCCCATAAATGTGAGATAAGTACAGAGTAAAGGTCAACAGATTAAATACGTAGCTTAATCACCAAATTATGCAAATGAGCACAAATGAAATATACCATCCAACCGTTAAGATCAGTAAAGCATGCAACTCTATTAGTGAAGGATTTGAGTGCTGGTCATCTTAAACATACACCCAATTTACTAAACTTCAAGAAAATTCACTTGCTGGAGGAAACAGTTAAAATGGTTTATCAGCCAAATGTGTGGGTTGATCAACATTTATTTTAATATAGCTATTACATTAGAATGTAATATGAAAAATAATTTGCAGAACTGGTGAAAATTGATGACAGCAACAACAGTAAAACTGCATCTGAAGGTTTTTTTTCCATCACTGGAGGGTGAATATCAATTAGTAAGTTGTAAGCTAATACAACTACTTGAAAAATGCTAACCAATGAGGTGGAATTCACAGACACTGAAGTAACTACAGTACACGGCTCAAGTAGCAAGTTCCCTCCCAGATCCATCTAGGTCAAAATCAGCAAAGTACTTAAGTACATGCATAACTTTAAGTGTAGGTGTAGTGCCATAGAAGTCTTTTTCTTGCCTTCTCCTGCTGATACTGTGGAAGTAGAGAATTGAGATCAGGGCTTAGTTTTGGTAATTACAGTTCATAGATACAAAAAGTGACAGCCTCTGAAAGACTAGCAATCTAAAGAGACAAAGGGGAGGGGGAAAGAGAGTTATTATTCTCCCCTTTCTATCTTTGTTCTTTTTTTTTTTTTTTTCCCTTCATAATTACAATAATTAGGTTAGAAATTTTGGAATGTATCCCAGATATCATTACACATATGAGTGGGCTTCAGGAATGTCACAGTGTTAACACCAATGAACAGTGGTGAAGAACTGTTTATATACTCAGAAATAATAATCAAAATTTACAAAGAAATAGAATTTTTAGCTAGTTAAATGTTATAAAACAGACTGCTTTTTGTCTCTACCTTTTTTGTAATATTTAAGTCACTGTAACAAGATTATGCACGTTGGTAAGTAAATTACTTTCTTCTATTTAATGCAAGGAATCAGAACTATTTTACAGAAAGACACAGGCTGAACTTGCATTAGAGTTTTAGTCGGGATCAGAAATCTGCTTTTCAATTAATTTCTCAATGGTTCCCACTCAAATTGCTTTGGTTCATATCAGGTGAACTGTTGGAGCACATAGTTGGATTTTTTTAAGATGAAACTCAGTTGGAGGATGTCCTTCAGGGACACACTTCATGCTTTCCAGCTTCAAATGAACATTCCAATGCAGAGAGAAGATTAAAGCTAGTTTTCATTGAAGGAAAAGGACAACATCAAAACAAACAAACAAACCCAAACCTACACACTAGCACACATACACAAACTAAAACTGAAACTAAAACCCTAACCCATGAACAAATAAAATCAATTATCTTGTATGTGAATTGTGTAAATATTAGTTTCTCAGCAGTAATTTTCTTGCTTTAGAGATCGTCTTCTATTGGTCCTTTTTTCCTTCTAACACACATATAATTACTGTGCACCAAAGTTTGATATCTTTACTGGTGTGCATGCTCCTAGGACTGTGATAACTCATCTCATTATGTTGGAATCTCTGAACTTGAAGACAGGCAGTACCTCTATACTGGTGGCTAGTGAAAGAGAAAAAAAGAGCTCTGTTTCCAGGAACGTGTTCTGATAATTTTATATCAGCCAGAGAGTCTCCAGTGCAAAGCAAGGCAACACTGTCAGGCTAATATAGGATTAAAGATATCTGTGCTTCTGAATAGATGTAGATTGGCTCAGTGCTTGAAGAGGACTGCAAGTAGATTCTAAAAGTAACATGAGGTATGGAGAATATCCTCTCCCTTTCTCCTTTTCACCCTACCACTTGCCCTTTCCAAAAGTTACATGATGATGATAGATATGGATTGTCATCCTTAATGTTTCTTTTTGTCTTGTCTCTACAAAACAGCAGCTTCCAAGTATCCTTTCTCATGTTACAGAAATGATAACGTGACATGCCTCCTTTCATCACACCATGCCTACTTATCATCATGCATCAAATTATTTAAACAGTGAAAGAAAGGCAAACAAAATTTTGATAGTATGTTGATAGCTAGAATAAGTGTGCATATCTTATCAGCAATAAAGTGTACTTCATGACGAGAGAGAGTAGATCCAGACCAAAGGAAAAAGACAATGTTTTTACATGTTTTGGTTTATTTTCTATTAAAAAAAAAAAAAAAAAAAAAATATCTAAATTATTTTATC